>VXAL01005842.1:950082-960082 GCA_013399475.1 Chauna torquata
GACTGAGAAATGTGAAAATATGAGAAAAATTCAGTCAATAAAATGGAATTGTTCATGAAGAAGTAGGTTGTTTGCATGTAGATTCTTAATAGTTTAAATAAAATCTTTAAACAAAGTCTTTTTTGTAGCATTTCGATTTGTTGCTGATTCTGTTTGAAGACACTGTTTCCATCAGCATGTCTTAATATACTAAACTTGTCCCCTAAGCCCATCCTCTGAAGCTTGGTGCTACGGTAGGTAAACAAAATGACTTTACATTGGCGGGACTACAAGCCCAGACATAGCTAAAAGAAAAAGAGAAAAACCAGCTGTTATTGTCATGCTTGCAGAATAAGGCACATCTGGTTTAAAGCGAATGCAACGCTCAGCACAGCGCGGGAGCAAGTGCAGCCCCGCAGAGGGGGACGGACCGGGACATTTTGAGCAACATCTTGCGCGTCCCGGCACGGCAGCACGTGGCGGCCGACGATGCTGTTGTTTGGCATCCAGCATCACGCAGTGGAGAGAAACACCGCAAAAGTGTTTTCCTGGCAAAACACTCCTTCGCTTTTCCAAAGGAGATCCTGACAACTTTTCGTGGGAAGCATCCCCGCTCCCACGCGTGCTATTCCTCCGAGCGGTTTGTTAATAGCAAACCGTGGGCCAGACTCCCTGGGGACAGGCGATGCTGACAGCTGAGAAACAGCACGGTCACTTCTGGTAATGTCAGGCAAGGCCAGCTCACACGCCAGGCAAGGACCCGGCGCTGCTCCAGCTCCAGCAATGAAAATCTCACTAACCCCAGTTGCCTTTCCCCAGAACCGGCGCCTAAGCAGAAAACCTCCATTTTGACATTCTCCTAATTGTACTTCATCATAATAGCAGGGCTGAGCGAGTCAAGGACTCTCTAAGATCAAAGCCAAGTAACGTACACCTGCTCTCAAATCTGTACACCAAGTGCTATAAAAAGGCATGAGATTAATATCCCTGGACAGTCGTCTCATTTTTTTTTTTAACAGTTAAACACTGAGATGCCAAAACCTACTGCTCTTTTTCTAGTTAACTCCTTCGTAGAAACATAATTTAGACCATCCTTAATTTTAGTGTTGTTTAATTTTTGTCATAATGATCTTTCTCATTAATTTACGTACAACGGATATTAATAAATTTGTTCATGTAGTGATGTGAACTTCAATTTCTCAGTTCATTAATTTCAACAATATTAATTTATTTCAGATTCCTTGTTACAACTTTACGGTTTGGAAGACTTGTGTACATACATATTCCTTAGGTAGCAGAATCCCGTGTAACAACCAGTTAGAATTTTCCTGCATGTTTTAAACCTAAACAGTGACAGAAGTCACAAAATTGGAAATAACTAGTGAATAGTGCATATACTGACAGAGACTCTTTCTACCAAAAGCACCCAGTCTCCATACGATGTTTCCATTGAATATCCTGTACGCCACGTTACATCAGCCCGGGCGAGAGGACCATCGAGCTCTGAGTCCACCCCTGCTTAACCTACTTACAGGCTGAATTCTCTTTCGCCCTCTGGCCTTTCCATGCCACTGTCCTGACACAAAGCTCTTGGGCAACCACTGGATGCTGAGAATCGCAAATATTCCTGCTCTGGCCGAGTTTTCAGTCAGTGGGAAACTGGGTCCCACAAGCTGTGGCTCATTAGGTGGCTCCAGGGCAGGCAGGAATGAGAGATTTGGTCATACAGAGCATATCTGAACCAGGGGATGCAGGAGCACTCCACCGTTCCTGATGGTGGGGACGCGCCCATCTGAGACCTGCCTGCCTGGGGACAAGACACGCACATGGACCCTGCCCAGGAGGAAACAGCTCAGGGGTGGGGAGGAGGCTGCGACGTTCACCAAAACGTCCTCTGGCCTGGAGGATGGGAAGGAGCACCCCTAGCCTGGGTGCTCGTGACCAAGAGCACATGTCCAAAGCTTATTTTGAGGTGCTGCGCTTTTGCAGTACAACCACCAGCTGCCCCGGAGATCAGGACCAGCACAGGCCAACCCAAAATATAGTGTCCTCCTGTCTTCTGAGTTCAGGTTCAGCAAGGATCTCTCATCTCGCTCTGGGTCTCAGAGGCTGGCTCTGCCAGCATGCTGTGCCAGCACGCTAAGCAAAGTGCAAAAGAGCAGCACTGATCCAGTCATTTCTTTCTTCAAAGAATAACTTAGCAGAAAAAAAAGTCCAGATTTTTCTTACAGAGGTTGCATGCAGAAATACGTTGATTAATAGCACATAGTTACCTGGTAAAAATACCCTGTACATTTTAATCACATGTTCATTGTAAATCTTGTGATTGGCTTCTGATGTGTGAAAATATAGGTTGTCTACTGCATACTTTTCTGGAAAATAAAGTCTGAAATCTTTAATTTAAGCCGTTCAGCCATTTTTGTCGAATTCCATCTGCTGCACAATGGGGAGGGGGTGCAAAATTGGTTCTCTAAACATTTGTTTCACTATTTATTTTAGTTGTGACGTTTCACAGTTGTGAATTTCTGCACTATGTTTCTTGCTGTGCAAATTGATACCAAATGTACTCCTAAAGAAAAATGGGGTGGCTATATTTTTAATAATAATTTTAATAGTTTCATCCAGGGGAAGACCAGAAAATTAAGCGGGATGCAATCTTAAAGGAATATAGAGAACCTTTTGCTCTGAATTACAATCATAAAGCTTAACCAGAGTGCAATATCTTTCACAATCTATAAAAAGTAAATTACAATTGAAAACTGAATTCTGAACACATATTGTACTTCCAACTTTACAGCAAGCCAGCACTCTCTTGCTAAAAGTTTTATTTCATACCTTATATGTCCATTGCTTTAAACAGGAAAAAGCTCTCTGCTCTAAGGAACCCATACTCTAGCATCCTGCTCTTAAAAAACGTGCAAGTACTTAACTTTCTGATCATAGGCTATCTAATGGGAGTCATAGAAAGTTAACAAGATTGTGGTTTTTTGGATAAGGCCCAAAGGCCCTATTCTGTAGACTTACAGGAGTGAGTCATACTTGCAGTGCACAGAGAGTGGGACATCTCACTCTGGAAGCTGCAGTTTCCAAGTTTTGACCGTAATTACAGTATCAATTGGCAGAGGATGTGTGTATGCACAGCTGAAGAAGCAATGGATCATGAGCGTGGCACAGAAGGAGTCTACACATTAGCACTGGCTAGCACTGCCTACACAATGGGTTTTCTTAGATTTTACCAGCTTGTCCTTCATTTTTATTCTTTTTCTTTTTTTCTTAGCCTCTGTCTTTGATCTATTTAGAAAAAAATTGAGTCCCCTTGCCCGTTACAGACCTCTCTATGCTCGCTCCTTGGCAGTAAGTCCTATGCAGAGTGGCTGTTTTGGCCATGCTTATCAGCAGCGAGATCTTGCCCCTGGTGTGCTGGGCTCGGGTAGTCCTGAGTTAGAGGTACAATGGCTCTACATCTGCTTTATACCGTGCCAGGAGACGAAGCTGTCCTCCTGAGCTCCAGAGGCAGGGAGAGGGGAAAAGCTTCCTAGTTCTGCTTCTGCTTCTTTGCCCTCTTAGGTGTACCAAGAACAACAATTTTTTCACCCACAGACAAATCCCATACACGTTTACTTAGCAAGAATTGGTGCAATAAACTCCCAAACTCCCTATAAAAGCACTACACTTGTCTGAAGGGCTGTTACCTGTAGGGCTTTGCCATGTTCTCATCTGACTCTGCCTGTTCACAGTGCTAACAAACTTTCGTATGAATAACAGCAGGCTGTATGGCCCAATTGTGTTGGCATGCTCATGTCTTGCCATAGTGTAGCTTCACCCATGATATTGGGTGAAAAATGGACAATTAATTCAGAAGAGAGCCTATGTGGATAGAAAGTAACAAGCAAAAACAGAGAGGATATCCTGCCCCAGGTTAAAAGAGCATGTCATCCTTCATTGTTCAGATCCATCAGCTTAGAAACAAACACTAGTGACCACGAGTTCTTGCTTCTGTCTTGGCTTGCCTAAATATACATGGCCATTCCTAACGGTGCAGGCTTCTCAGCTGCTGCTCAGCTATTTCACACCCAGCTGTACAGTGAGGCTCTCTGCCTGAAGACCACTGCAGCTCTTCAATTCCATGTATTAACATAGAAAATGTGATATAACGTACTGATCAGAAAACTCTCAAGCCTCCTGTACAGTGCTCAGAAAGAAAGAAAGTAAACTTTTAAAAGGGCTCAGTGTCAAAAAATTACTTAGAAAATAGGAAGAAGGAAGCAGAACCCCCCTAAATAACTGTACAGGTAAAGTGCAGTGCATCTCTTGCATTGCTGGCTTTTCCTTACGATGACTCATGAAGGAAGTACATGACAAATCCACTCCAGACAATGCCTGTTTGGCTGCTCAGCTCTGGCTGCCGCTCAGGTCAAGGCACTGGTTCAGCTGGGTAAGGACAGCTGGGGCAAGTATTGTCATCCTGAAACCTCCTGTCAGTTCAGACTGAATTAACTGGGCAGCTTTGGTTGGAAAAAATGATGGTGCCCCCCTGCCTTGGTGATGAAGGAACTCACCAAGGATGTGTCAGATGTGATTTGATTTTCTCCTCAGTCCACAGGACTTGAACCTACAGATTTTACATTGTGTTAGAGTACCCTAACTATCATGTGTAGCACCACTGAGTGAGGAAAGGTGCAGTTTGCCCTGTTGGTGCAGTGCTACTTCGCATAAATAATTCAAGTTTTTGCCACAACCTGGAAGTCAGTGCTGCAATTACCAGACCAGAAAGACGTTCTTGTTATTTCTCTGTGTCATTTTGTTCTACATAAAAAGACTTGGTTTAACTGTCTCAGCTAGGTGAGGAAAACGTGACTTTTTCTTTTTTTCTCCCTCAAATCAACGCTTCTATCCATTTTCAGTTTGGCTGCTGAACCAAAAAATGAAGTTTCTGCACAGCCCTAAGTCTAAGTACCTTCATGTTTTAAAAGCTTCGAATGCTCGCTATTGCAGGTATGGCTCTGTAATGCAACATTTCAGGTCTCTGGGGCATGTAACAGAAATCCTTAGAGTTTTAGCAACACCTGCAGGAGGGATTCACTGTGGATGATGCCAGGTCTGCTGCTTGGGTCACAGCATCCCGAACACAGAGGACAGCTGGGCCTTCGCTGCTCTGTCAGCAACATTTCAGTCCAGAGCAGTCTTGGGCCTCAGTGTAAGAGCTGAATTCCTGACCTGCTTAACAATATCAGCATTGGTGGATTCAAAGTGGTCTACCAGGATTTTACATAAAGAGCATTTTGTACCTGAGGATGAAGATGGAGGATTACTGGGGGGTTTGGAGGTGCCAAAGGAGATAAGGTGCTCGGTATCTGCTGGGAACTGGGCATTTAGCCTGCTCAGGCTCTTCTGACAACTCCACTTTGCAATCATCTAGATCACATAAGCACCTGACACCTTGAATATCTAATGGAAAGCCTTTTATTTATATTCCAAAATTACAGAAATTTATATCATTTTAAGTCTGTAAATAATTTTATTTTTCAGAGTGATGCCATATCGACAAGTTAATGAGAATATATATATAAATACTTACTACAGAATAGTATAGAATAGCTGCCTCAGATCTAAGCCATCTGTCAGCACATTTCATTTGATTTTATTTATTTATTTCAGTATTTAATTTTTATACTAGTGTGTTGGGGTTTTTTTGTTATTGTTTTGTTTTTTAAATAAAAAGAGGAAAGCAGGCCACTGGATTGTTTTATGAATGGATAATCTTCTCTAAGAATATTGCTTATACTTAGTATAGTTTTCTACTTACTGCAGCATAGTAAAGCCTCAACTAAAAAGACTTATACAATGACATAAATTGTTCATCTAACTATCCTTTTCTTTAACATCTACCCTACAATAAGATTTGTGTAGCTGGACCCTCAGCCTTTCATTGACCTGAGTGCATAATAAGCTCTCAGATGCTATCTTCTCTGGACCAAGAAGTTAATAACAAACTACACAGGCATCTGTTTTGAGATACTGGTCTGGAATGGCCAGGGTTTTGGTGGGCAGGCAGTTCTGTGGGATTACGTCTCTCTGAAGTGCCCTAAGGTAGATACCACAAGATACAGGTATCCAGAATTAGCGAGCAGTTTGGCAAATCAACATATGTCTTCATCTGTTTTTCTGTGAGTGCTCATCATATTACAGATATCATGGCAATACTAAGAATAAATAATACCGTGTTACCTATCTTAACCATGAAAGTGAAGAGGAGTCACAACCCCCAGGCTAACACTGTCTGCAGCCCTTTTTTACTTCCTTCCTGATCTGAAGAGTTGCAATTTACTGCCCTGTAGGACTAGGCTCATTTTTTGCAAAATGCAGGCAAGCAAACCTTTTCAATGATTCTAATGAATCTGACAATACTATCTTCTCAACTTTAAAATATGCCACAAAAAGGAAGCCTTTTTTGTTCATATCTCTACTGCTCCACAAAGTGTACACTGTATCATAATTCCTCCTGCCCCACTACCAGCAGGTGACCATGTAAATTCTGCTACTGATTTATAAATTGTTCATTACACTACTCGCATGAATTCACACAGACAAAAAAAAAAAGTTTATGATTGCCTGCCTTAATTAAAATGTTTGGATATTCACTTACAGAAGCAACTGGTTTAATACAACTATAAGAGAGTAAATTAGGACCAAGAGAGCATGCAAACTCACTGCACTAGTGGCTAGCTAGTGCAAGAGAAGGTTAGTTCACTGAGTAAGAGTTTAACCTGATTTACACTAATTTGAAGTATTTTACAATAACTATCACATCATATCTAAAATGACGAAATTGCACCACATTATGCTGGAATCATGCTGTTTCCAAACATCCACAAAACTATATTCAAAAGAAGTGTACGAGGGAATGCAAGGAGTAGACAAAACCTCTAAGACGCATTCAGGGATACGTTCTTACTTTAATATTTAATGCAGAAAATCTTAAGGGAAAAATGCCACAACAACTACTGTTTTCTCCAATGTAAGTATTAAAAGTGACCTCAGATTTGCTTAAAATCTTAGCATATCATTTTTGTTATTCTATTTCTTCTCCTACTTTCACATCACTATGAGAGCACCAGAAACCTAAAAATATAGTAAGGTACCTTTCTCCGACATAAATGATCAAAGGTTTTAGTGTATGCACCAAAGAGCAATACACAGAAAAGTGAGAAAGATCCAGCTCACCTTGAAGTCCATTTCCATTTGCACTGGTGCAAGATGGTGGAGGAGAAGCTTGGGGCCTGACAACAGGAGCAAAGGCGCTCTTTTGTTTCACTGCAGAGATGACATTGGCAGGTGAGAATGAGAAAATGCCGTGTGTACTGCTACAGTTTGAAGGGAGGGTGACCGAAGAGGCTGCCATGGTAGGGCTTGACGGCACTACTGCAATAAAGCAAAAATAATCAGGACTCAGATTGAGGTTTTCACGGCAAACATGGAAAAAGAGAGTGATAGGGCCTTGCCTCTTNCTCTGGATAACAGGCAAACTCTTTTGTGTTGGACTTTTGTTACGAATTGTGCAGTCCAATTTTTTTTTCTATCTGAGATTGTATTATGGCACAAACAGATCAATTTATTATATTCATTTTTACGTCCAGCCTCCAGAGTCACCCCTCCTTTTATCCAGTAGCTCACAATATAGAAAATCAAAACAATGCAAGTATTTGATTTTGTAGTAAATATGAATCTATATGATGATGTGTTACCAAAAATAGACACTTACTGCCATAAGGAGAGTTAGCTGAGGAGCCATTAAGAAATCCAGGGGAACCTGGTACACCTAGATTGGGCATGCCGGCATTGCCATATCCATTCATGCTATTGCTGACTGTGTTGTAATTGGACTGCTGAGGAGTACTGCTCGGAACATATCCTCGCGGGGAAACACTGCTTGTGTTGCGACTGTAACCTACTGTGTTAGAAACCCCCCCACCCCAAAAAAATAATGTTATTTTATAATATAAACTTAGGGCTGGGGGGTTTCCTCATGCATCATATATTACACAGTTTTAATTGATTGCACAGCTTTGCTCTAAGTTGTCTGTTACTGCCCTATCAACTCTTGCAGTTTGAGATAACCTTATCACGCCAACCCTACTTAAATCATCTGCGAGCACTCTATGTTGTCTCTCCTCTTAGCATAGACAGCCAACAAAAGCTCTCTTCGATCCAGCTGTGTCAGTTTGCTTCACGTTTGTCTTTAGTAGCGATTATCAACAGGCTTGATTCCTGCCTGGTACCAACACACTGAATGAACTTTCAGCCTCTCCAGACCTTCAAATGCCAGAGCTGGCAAGAAAAACTTTTTTGTTGCAGTGATTTACTTTAAAAGGCTGTTTTGGGGTCTTCATTTTATGATTGGTGTTGTTATACTAACAATAAGCTGATACTTTCATAACGTGTAGTCATCAGTGAAAACTAATTCAAGATCAAGTACAGAATTTTATAAGGCTTATTAGCTCGGAAATGCATTAAAAGACAATCTCTTATAAGAGGAAAGATAGCAGAATCAGGATTTTAAACAACAATTTGTTTCTATCTGAGCAATCAATTTAATAATTATGTTGCAAGCAAAAAAATACTGTTTTGAACATATCTAATAATCTGGTTTCACTCCTTTCATTAGTATCAAAATTAATTTTAAATGCAATATGCTACATGCATTTTCAATTACAAAATGTAAATTAAATCAACTATTTCTTTTATTAGTAAAATATATGTCACACATGCTTATAAACAAAATACTTTAAAATCACAGACTTCAAATTAGATTTATCTGTGTAAATACTCAAAAAACAGGTGGAGATACCTAGACAATTATTGTATAATAAACAAACACATTGTATATTTACTGTGAATAATAAAGAGCTTTCTACACTTTGCCAATTTCTTTTTCCACCAGAGATGCTTTATGATAACAGTAAACTAAAGAACAGGAAGAATTAAGTATTATGAGAAAGTTAAAGACAGCACTTCATTACATGATCAGACATATGACTACTAGGAGAAAAAGAGGTAGAAGACAGTGGTGACATTAGCTAATATTAATAGGAACTGTCCAAATGCAGCCAACAACATGAAGGATTAACTCTTGAAAACCCACATACCTTGGTCGTTAGCTTGTGATGTTTCTGAAACATTAACTGCTAGCTGGCTGCTAAATGAGTTCACTCCCATCATGCCAGTATGAGCAGGAGTGTTGGCTAGAGTAGGAATCTGGTTGTGATTGCGTGGCACGCTGTATAACGCTTCAGCAATGTCAGCTGCTCGTTTCAGGATTATTTCCTATAAAGATATAAAATAATTAACTAACAACTAGGAAACTTATTTTTGCAAATGTTCAAAGTTCTAATAATGTTAAACACCACAGAAGAGAGATGTGAAATTATAGTAAGCATGGAGATTTTGCTCCTTGTTTCAAATAAACTTTCTGTTTTCCTTCCTCCATACTGAAGTGCTATATAATTTCACATCAACACAGTACATATAAAGAAATAAAGAAATTAACATAAAATTACAGTTTACCTTTGTAAGTTATGTGAAAATTGTAAACATGTGTTTTCTTTGTCCAGTGCAGTAGATGTACTTCCAGCAGTTTGCAAAATACAGTATGTTTTATTTGCTGTGTTTAGCAGATTTACTTAGGACTTCCCATTAGTCACTGTATATTTTGGACTGAGTTCAAGGTTATTCTCTTGCCTTAATGATTGCTTATGCTTTTGGCACCTTATACTTAATTGTCATTTCTGATAGGCAAACTAGCAGGGAGAAGAGAATGGGAAGATGAAGCATTTCCCTCAGAGTATTGCATCACATCAGACTGCCCTCAAGGTGGCTGGCAAAACCACACAGTGTACAGAAAGAATGTGTTGATACTTTGCCAGCTTTGCAAATAGCAGGTATTGATTTACATATGTAAGCATGTATACAAGAACTGCACTCGTGACCCACCTGGTTGTTATGGGGCATCCCATATAGGGCT
>VXAL01005842.1:974041-976541 GCA_013399475.1 Chauna torquata
AAAGAAAAGAAACAAAAGAAAATACAAAAGAATGAAAAAAGAGAAAAGAGGAAAGGAGAAGTTTCTGTCAGGCAAGATGGAACACCAACAGGGGGCTGCACGTCGGTCTGAGCTCCCGCAGCACCCTGCGCACACTGCGCATCCGGGCACACGCGGCCCTGCTGCTGAGTGCCACTGAGGTGCAGCACAAGGGCAGCCCCGCAGGCCCTCCGCCTCGGCCAGCCCTCTGGGTAGTGGGCTTCGACTGCCGCGTGTGAGAGCTAAGAGTACAGAACTAGCATGGTTCTGCAGCTTTTATGGGCACCACGGCCCCATCTCCCTTGCCGAAGCTGCCCGCTGGCCCCAGCTGGCGGGTGCAGGGCCGGGCTGGGCTGCGGCTGAATTTCACAGGAGTTCGGAGCACAAGGAGGCTGCTGCAGCCTCTCTGCGCTCAGGAGTCCTCCCCATGACAAAGCCGGTGGAGAACAATGCACTGGGGAGACTGCAGGGAGGGGTTAGAAGGCGGCGTGATATGGACTGGGTGACTCTTGCGTACCACGCAACAGGACTAGCAGAAATGCGCCCAGTATTTCAATGTGAGAAATGTCTGGCGCTGGTGCAAGCTCCACAACTGAGCCAGTGCTTGTCATCCCCCCAGCTCGTTGTTCCCCGTGCCACCAAAAATGACTGAAGAATCCAGAAGCACAAGCAGTGTCCACAAGGGACGGGACCATTACACACCCTTCTCTTTTCATACTCTTCCCCTCAGCATCCCCCAGCCACCGCTGGGTGGGCACCTGGCCAGAAGGACCACTTGTCTGGCTCAGCACGGCAAATGCGGTGGCTGGGTTTATGCGGAGGAGTCTCACCTGGTACGTGGGCATTCTAAGACATCAGCCTTACCTACAGTATTTTACAGACATCAGTCTGTTGTTCTTACAGATACTTAAAGTCAGTGATACCGGGTTAGAAAAACGTATTTAAAAGGTGAAGGATGAAGTAGTGAATAGAAATCACTTAAAATAAAACCACCTGCAGCACACT
Organism: Chauna torquata; assembly: GCA_013399475.1. Lineage (NCBI taxonomy): Eukaryota > Metazoa > Chordata > Aves > Anseriformes > Anhimidae > Chauna > Chauna torquata. Next base: position 975,065 of record VXAL01005842.1, read on the forward strand.
TAGCATATTAGTTTAGTTACCGTATCAGACCACATCACACCTTTCAATCTGAGAATATTTTGCCATGTAAAATATCCACACATTTACCATGATTTACACATATAGAATGAGCAGATCATGAGAAAATAGGAATCACACCAGTAAAAAGGCAGATCTTATCAGTCTGTAGCATGGAACATTGCAAAGAAGGGACTCGTCAGTATTTCAGCACGAAGTGAAAGGGGAAGAAAACCTTGCTGGCATCAAATCCTAAATGCTCCAATCACACCAAGGAAATACCACGTTCTAATACGTATGTAACTACAATAAAATATGGCATTTTGTGAAAACAACGTAATATGTGACTAACACAACAACATATTCTACTACAAAAAATATGGCATATTGCTGGTTTGGTAAAGTATTTCACTGCTGCGTTAAGTAACAAAACGTTACATTTTTACTACAAGTAAATTAGTACTACAAGGTATTTTACTAATTAAGATGTATTTTACAGAAATAAACTGGGTTTGCATCTGTTTTTATATCTGTGGTATGGTCTGAGAGTTTATTCCTCTGCTAGGCCTTAGAGCTGAATAAATACCTCCTTCTTAAAGACAGGTCTGTAGGGATCAGTTTTCTTCCTCTTGCCCCCCCGCCCCCAACACACACACACATTATGGGTGTTTGCTGGAGCTCTGCTACTGGAGCCTCTGAGTACAGAAATCATTCCTGGCTGAAATCACTAGCCATGTGACACACCTCTAGGTTACAATCTCCTACATCCACCCCTTCCCAAACAGCCAGTGTGTATCAGCTGTTGTAGAAACCTAGAGGAGGCATCTATGCACTTTGTGCGGGAGGGTGCACAGACAAGTGCTACCATTCTTCCGAAATTCCGAAATAAATTATTCCAGGTACTCTGCTGAAAATTACGTTCGATCACAGTAAAAGTAAAACACGATCATTTGACTACCTCCACTGGTTTAGTTCTTCCAAGATAGTCATCCATTTCAGATCCATATGAAATCTGTGAAGCTTTGACAAACATCTACAAGAGCTGGCATTCTGCATGACTTCTCCCTGTTTCTTTCCGCAGTGATCACCCAGGATAAGAATATAATACTGTAACATTTTATGCAATATTTAGACAAATAGGACTTCTCATCAGATCCTTGATATAAACTAACATAGATTTTACAACAATATTCCTCTGTCATGAAATAGCTTTTAAAAAAATGTAACTTACTCAAAATTGTGAAATCTCTGTATTACCTATGGATATTTGGAGAAATACCTAAAATTATTGAGTTCAATGTTTTGAACTTGCACAATGGACGTTGCGACTTCAAAAATAGAAAGAAAGCACATGCTATTAGTATCGTTATCACTGGTAACTGTGCAAAACTGTTAGCTCAGTTTTCAATGACATCTTAAAAATATTTATGTAGTGCTAAGTAAAAATATTTTGATATACTAGAATTATTTAGAGAAGACT
>VXAL01005842.1:981541-984041 GCA_013399475.1 Chauna torquata
ATTTTTTGAACATCTTTACTTAGCAATAAAAGAGAAGGATGACCCCAGGAAAGAAAAAACGAATAGCTTTTCCTTACAGTTTCATACCTATTTGCATTTACACATTACAAAGAGGTTTAATACACCAAAATCTGCCAAATTTGCAAAATCTGCACTTGAGACATCAGTTAAAGACATTACTACAAAACAATTCAAAATTCAAAGACTGTGCAGTGAGAGCCAGATTGTCATCTGGTTCAAATCTGCAGTGCTTCCTTGTATGCAATGGAATAACACCAGCTCACAACAGCTAGAAAATCTGGAACTTAGTCTAGGTTCTTAATTCATTCATTTTTCATTTTGCTGAACATTTATCGTAGCTCAAGAGTCATAATTCTCATGATATTCTGCTGTAGGTTTGTCTGGACTGTATTTCTAACAGCATTTTTAAGATTCTGTAATCCTGACTACATGCAGCCCACCTGCAGTTATCACTTTTCAGCCAACTGTACAAAATAACATCCGCTTTTGAAATGCTTTATCAGCACCAAAAGCACCACAAGTCACTACCACCATATTTGGTAACTCTGGCAGCAACACAATCAGAAAGACCAAGAAAATTTAAATGTTCTCTCCCTTGTCAGTCAGAAGGGAGGTACACAGGTGTGAATATAAGCATTGTTTTTGCTCAGGTTGTGATTTCTTTGGGGACAGATGGAAGATATGAATCTCCACAGTTTGTACTGTGTTTGTACTGCACCGTTCTAAGATGCTACCTTCACTTAGAAGTTCATTTCAGCAACAGAACTTAGGCTGATGGAAAAGCATATCTTTGATGTGTTAACTGTTAAAAAGTCCTAGCTTAAAACTACCCAGGAACACACTTTTCCCATTAGATCAAAATTAACAGATAGAAACAGTTGCAGTCTAGTGGGAACATATAATCAAAATGCACATCATCTGCACATCATCTGCAATATGCGTTATCTATCCAATAAGCAATAAGAACTCTCCTGGAATCCCCACAGTCTGTCGAGCAAACAGTTAAAGGCGATTTGTTTTCAAAAGAGAGATTGACTCATCAGATCAAATTTATTACCTAGAATCCTCATCCAAAAGTACTATAAATTAAATTGATATTTCTCCCTTTTTTTTTCCCCAGCATCTTAGTTAGACTCATTCTTAAATGCCAAAGAAATGTAATACACATTTTAGATACAAAGCCAGTAATACTTCATCCCAAAGTAAGACTTCTCATGTTAGAAACCACAAAGTTCTGACTTTCTCTTGTGCTCTTATAAATAAAAATCAAATGCATTTAGAAGAATTGGCATAAATAAATCATTTCCAGGGTTGTGACTTTGTATCCCAAGTTTCAGGTCTGAAAAAATTTTTAGAGCCAGATTGTGAATAGAATTGGATAAAGTTGTTTGGATCCAACAACAGCTACTTGAACCCTTGCCTGAAACTTCAACTGAACCTTTGGGGAAGTTCAAGAAGTTTGGATACTCTGAAAAATATTTTTCATCACTGAATGCTTCTTAACTCCTTTTTCTGGCTGGAGCAGAGTTGGAAATACCATTTATAATCTACTTCTGGCTGACATGAAAACAGGAAGTAACAGGCATCTTGTGAGAGCTTGATCTCATGAGATACTGAGACATCGTTAAGACCCAAGAGGTTTGGATAGGCACCGGAGCTTCTGGGTGCCTACATGAACAGGTATTTTGAGGTTCAGCTAGGCCAAGTTAAATTTCCTGAAAGGCAGATCCTATTTGTTAACAGCATTGTAACGCTCCAGCTTTGCACTGCCTGTATGTCGTTAAGAGATTGGAGTTATTATTCTGAAATGAGTGAAGAAACTGTGCACTTACCAGTGTAGACGAATCGGCCGGGAGCACCTTTGCAGAACTGCTTGGATTTGTAGGAGAGAGTTACTTCAACAACTCCTGGAATGTGCCGTGGCGGTGTCTGAACTCTGATGGCGTGGGGTGTTATCAGCTACAAAAATCGTACAGAAAACATGCCTTAAATCAAGATGGCACTGATAAGACTGATGGCAGCCAGATTACATAATTACAAAAATGACTTGAAATCGTACTCATTGTCTCAAAATCCTCCCTTCTTGCTGTCACAATCGAAGATATGGCTCCTATGTTTTGGTTTTTTTTTTAAGAAAAAGCTCTGTAAGTGATCCTTGGTTTTAGTTTGCAGGAAAGGCCACAGGGCATCATTCATATGAAAATTGCCTCCATATGTCTCCTTAAGGCTACTTCTAGTAATTTTAACACTAATTGTCCAATTGTACTGGGAGACCTCCTACAGCAAGTCTTCCACTAGAGGGCCGTGATGTGCCTCCAGTACATCTCCCTCTGTACAGCCGATTGTCACATGTGGATTCATGGTTAAAAAGGCACTGTGAAATAAAATCTCATGATACTTCATGTCGATAGCCTATTGACAGCTTGTTAAAATCATTCATGGAAAAATGTTACAGTTCAAAGCCCACCAATTTAGATAG
>VXAL01005842.1:989041-996541 GCA_013399475.1 Chauna torquata
TTCATTTTTCTGTGTGCCCATTGGTAAGTATTGTTTGAAACATAAAATGACAATGATTGTATTAGCAGCTTACTGTTCAGTTATTACTTTAATTAATTTTATTAGTGTAAAAAGCCACGATCCTGTCAATACATTAGTAACAACTCACAAGAGGAGTCCCATGGAAACGGATGTGCTGGGACTGACCATGCAGCTAGCTAGTCTCGGGGTACTTTGAATGCCAGTGCTTTTGAAAATTCTAACTCTTTGAGGATTCAAAACGTATTTGACCTCTACACATTTCATTTTATTGAAAACCAGATTACCTGGGAGTTGTTTTGTACCTTTACATTGGTGCATTTTGCAGTGTGAACAAAGTAATATTTAAATCTCAATAATTATTTTGTACTTTGGGGGAGAATAAACATATGTGTGCACACGTATGAGTGCAGCTGCAATTGTGTGAGAATGACTCAGAGGCTGATGGGCTCCAGAAAGACAATGTTTCAGCATTCTGGATTTTCAGAGACACCTTCCATTCTCTTCTTCATCTCAGACTATCTTCTTTTAGCAGTTCAGGCAAGAAGTCAATCACATTGAGTCAGTCTGAAGAAAAACATTTTACGCTGTTTTTCTCATACAAAAACCCCACTGCTGTAATCTGCAGCAGTAAGGCCCAGCAACAGGAAATTGACCTCACAGTAAATTCTTTACAGATTTGGTCATGTTTTTACCATCCACTTAAACTTGCATACATAACCTGAGACTGTACCTCTGGATCAAGGAATATGACAAGCCAAAATAAAATCAAGTCAAATTAAATAGCAAGAAAAAGCTGCAAGCAAAACAAGACTGGAGGAAAAAAAAAAAAAAAAGAAGAAAAAAGAAAACGGAAAAAGATGAAAAATTGGTTGTGACTGCAAAACTGTAAGTATTAAATAAAAAGAGAATTCAGAAGCAAATTCAAAAGCGACCGTATTCTGGTTGACAAGGGCTGAGAAATACTAATGGACTTTTTTAATGGGTGGTTTGATCGATGAGAGAAGAAATTATGGAAAAGTAAATGTAGTGGTGTATCAACATAAAGTATGGTGCAAAAAAAAAAAGCATTGCAAATAAAAAAAGACATGTAAATGTGTGCCTACCATTTTCCAGATAAGAAGGAGCCGTACCTTCTGAGGGGTCAAGGCGGCGAGCCCGCCTTCCATGTTTGGAATTGTTGTGTACAAACATGTTGTCTGAGACAGCCAGAACGTGGCCATCCACATTGACTGTTGTTGATACAACAACCTAAAAAAGAAAAAAAAAATTTAAAAAAGCCTGCCTAGTTTCAGAAATGTAAATACAAAAATAGATCTTTTAAGACAAAACAACATCGCAGTCTGTTACTTTTCACTTTAAGCAAAGTGAATGACAACTATGAATACATCTTTGTTTATGTGGCTAACACTGGTGATTTTTAACTCACAATTGTTTCTCTTCAGAACCTGCTACACTAATTAGAGTTTAATCTCCTATTATGCTAACAAATGAATTCAATTCAGGGAAATATTCTTCTAGCCATTAGTTTCAGAAACACCCCTCTAGCCACTCATTTTAAAAGCTGCTGTTTTGATTGATCTGTTGATATATTGATTAGATAGTTTATCTAATTAAAATTTGTTCACTTGAGACTGTCTTCAAATGAAGGGTTGTGAGGATTCCAAATAAAAAAAGCTTAATAAATCAGGAACCATCGTAACTCCCCATTTTTTCTTCAGTAAATGATCTCCAGGTCAGTTTTACAATTACATTTAATGTCTGATAATGAACTTTTTTGCATCTGAAAAGACTGAGTTGAATATGAATAGTGAAAGTGTTTTCAATCCATGAAAAGTATCCCTTCTCAAGTTCATTTGGATGGTGATTGACCCTGGTATGTCAATGGAATTTCCTCCTTTATTTTTGAGTGAAAGGCTCCTATTCTTGTGTCCAGGTTCAGAGTCCGGCCATAGAAGAGATGATGGATAGGGCCTTCTTTGGCTTCCAGCTGCTTCTCAGTAGAAAATGGAAAAGGAACATATGCAAAACGCACAACCTTCCCGATAAAAACACCTACACAATGGATTTGTGAAACTCATTCCGGAAATGATATTCCATGACCACAAGCCAAAGAGGAAATTGAGAGATGTGCATGTGTTTGTGTGTGACATAGCTTCATAGGTTGGTTGTTATTATCCCAGAGAGACTTTTACATCTTATTTAAATACTCCAGCATGGGCCCTGTGGCATGGGTTCCGGATCTGCTAAATGAAGTAATCACTGTAGCATTCTCTTTGCAGTTCAGCATTAGTAGAGTCCTTAAAGTCAGTGGCTAAGTTACACTGTGTCAGGCCTTATCAACCACACTAGTGATGGTGGCAAAGGCTAGTACAAACTTTAGCTTTCATCTTCTGCTTATTTTACTTTTGGATATAACAAAAATGATTTCCAGGGTTCTCACACCAGCTCCTACATCCAAACACACAATAAGCAAAAATGAAGGGGAAAAACTATTCTCCTTTTCCACAGAGCTAGTCCAAGGCATCAGAAGACAGCTCTTGTCTGTTTCTGTGTTTTGGATCACCTCTGATCCTGCTTCTTATTCACAACCCATAATTAGCTTTCAGCTATCACAGCACCTTTTCTGTGTACTCTGCCTCCTTTGAGACAGCCATCTGCGTTACCCTTTAGAACAGCCTGAGGGCAGTTCTGTGCAAGTCTGCTCTGCTCCCCTATCTTTCTCGTCCCAGAAGTGGACACTTTCACTCCTGTCAACATCCACTTAGGAGAGTGCTGTGGCTGCACACTCACCTAAGCCACAGAGCTACTGCCATGCCAGTGGGCTATGTGATTTCACTTTTAATGAGATTTGCAGACTTTAAAAAATATTGCAAAACATACAGGTGTGATTTTCAGCAAAGATTTCTGGATTTGGTTCCTAGAACACAGTATATTAAAAAGACAGAGAAAGGTGTATATAAAAATAACAACTATTTTTGTTCTGTCATGTATATATAGGTCAGTCACCAAGGGAAAATACTGTAGTTCAGCAAAAGAAAGTAGTCATGCTATGTTTTGTTATATTGGCTTATTCCTGCAGCACACCTAAAGAAAGGTGCTGAGATAGTGAAACCAGTTAAAAATATTGTTCAAGATCTGACATACTGTTAAGTCCAGTTAAACCTTCTGAGAGGCAGGGAGATTAGCTAAAGAGACCCAGGAAAGTCTTTCTAGTGTCTACTGGCTCCATTGTCGACCACAAGATCACTCATGACTGATGCTTCATTTAGTCATCGGTGAGACAAAGAGGACATTTCCACTCATTCCAGGTTTGACCTTCTGTTCTGTTCAGATGGATCAATATCACCAATGCCACGTGAAGCTGAGATGCATGAAAAATGGAAGCTTGTCTCAATTGTTTTGAAGAAATATTTTTTCCAGCTACAGATCTTTTCTGTTGGCTGGCTCAAGTGTTCTGGCTTCACCGGTTGGTTGGCTGTGCATGAAAACAGATGTCACATGTTTTGCTATCAAGTTTAACCACAAGTTATTCTTCTCAAAAATAAGAAAGTTTTGAACATCTCAATATTAGTTTATTATTAGTCTCAAATATGAATCATTTTGAAACATTTTGAAATAAAAAGCATATATTTCTTAACAAGCATTTCAAATGACCCCAAATATGGAGGAAGTCATTTGTCCACCACGTCAGATGTCAGTCTGTAGTGTTATGATTCACCACAGGGTATTTCAAAAGCTGTAAGGAGAAAGTGAAGTATTAAATATTTTCTAACACAATTTGAATAAAAATATGTGGGTTGTGTCACTGCTGTTGGATTTACAAGTTGTAAATGTGAAAGGAAACACTACTGTGTGAGATCCAAACTTCACCGTGTTCCACAGTTGAATTTCTAATGTCTGTTTACTCAGTTTACATATGTAAAACTTCTACAGGTCTCAGTTCACTCCACAGCACAATGTGAGGTGTTAGCATGAAGGAAAACTATGGAAATACTTTCTGAGAAGAGGCCCACTTGCTTCACAATGATCCATAACAGCCCACTGCAGAACTGGTCAAGTCCCAAGAACAGGCATTTAAAGTAGTGGGGAAAATATATAAAATACTGACAGCATTTTATTAAAAGGTACGCAGTGTTGAAACTACACTAAGTAAAAGCACCGATACCAGATTTTGACGGAAAAAAATAGTTCAAGCAGTTTGAAAATCTGAGTAAGTCTTTCATATATGGTTTACTTTTAGGAGATATCTGTACCTGGAATCTTCGCATGTCTCGTGGGTTGCCTGCATTCTTCAAACAGTTCTGATTGCACTTGAGGAAAAACTTTAGAAAGAATCTACAAAAATATAAAATTGAAATCTATTAGATTCATCAAACTGTAAATCCAATTTTAAAAAGTTTAATAAAATTTAATCTTAAATAGTTATACCCAAAAGAATACTGGAAGTGAAATATTACTTTCTTATTAGTTAATGAACTTATTTTAAAGCATAAGATCTCTGTCATAAACAGAACATTATTGCCAGGGACAGGCAAATTTATATTTTTAATTTTTCAACAACTACAAATGTATTGACTCCAGGCCATATCCTTAGCTCGGTGTGGGAACGTTGATTTCAATGACTCATTGACTTCAAAGGCAATGACTTACACCAGATGAGAATCTGTCTCTATTTTTGTTAATACTTTTTTTTTTTTCACAACTTATATTAGCAGTAATGACCTCTATGTCGAAAAATTCCAAAGTAATGAATGATCAATCTTCTGAAAAACTCTTGGCTTTGCCTCTGGCTTGGCAGCTCTAACTATGCAAAGAGACTCAGTCCAACCCTGCTGACTCCAGCGAGGATCAGGCATGGATCTGACCACCAGAAAGGCCCCGTTTTGCTCACATTTTTTTTAAAAGGAAAGGAATGTGGAAGATCAGACCCTGTCTTACAACCTCTCCAACCTGTGCAGCCTTTAGCTGTAAGGAGCTCTACCTGAGGAGAGAAATCAAGCTTATTTTTGCTGAGAGGCAACTAGTAATTATTTAGGACTAAACTGTACCATTGAGGTATCTCTCAGTAAACCATTTCGTAGCAATACTGCTTCACGGGAACACTGCAAGCACTTATGAGAAGGGGGAAAGCGTGAAAGGGTGCAGACTCTGTTATGCTGCACTCCTGTACTGGCTGGTGAGCACCTTGGTATGGGATGGTGGCTCCACCCTCTTTCCGTCACTGCTTGTTTTCGAGAATTGCTTTGAGAAGAAAGGAACAATTTGTAACTGTGCTGTGGCTGTGGCTTGCAAGCAGACTGTGCCAGATCAGGGGAAGCCTCTTATTCCTGCCCTAGCGTCAGAGGATGTTCACAGCCTAATGCCTCCTCTTCTCTTTATGTAGCTATGTTTTCACATTTAATAATTAAAAAAATGTTCTGAGGGTTTTGTTTTCAACTCATGATTGACGGCTGGTGACAATGAAGGCTCAGGACTCCTTACCCAGAGTTTCTCAGAGGCACCAGCCCATCAGCTTATGCTAACTTTATACATTTTGAATAGCAAGGTTAGGTAAAGCTTTTATATTTAGTATATGAACACTTATTATTTATTCACGCTAATCTTTGCAAGTGACTGTGACTCTTTTAGCTGTAAACACTTTGCAGAAATTTTCATGTGCAAATAACATTCCTGGCAGGAGGTAAGCCAAGAAATTCTTTCCTTCTTCAGTACCCAATATTGCCCAACTGCAGCTGAGAAAAAGTCTGACCACTGCTGTGCCACGCCACGTTCTCTCTGAAACTTTGGGGGGGTCTGGACAGGAGCATCACAAGTGACTACAAACTCTTGCTTTCAATCACAGCTCTTATTTTTAAGTTAAACCTTGAGCAGGACCCTAATATTAATATGGGATATTAATGCTGAAGGAGAAATCTCTCATATCCAATGGGCAAGCAGGGAAATGATTAGTTTTACTTATATTGTGTATAAATAAATTAACTCTGTCAATTCAGCTATCTCAAAATCTGTAAAGAGGTTTCAGCTGTTTAGCTGAAAGAGAGCTGGATTTCCATGGCGGCTGACATGATCTCCTAGCTTGGAGGCTCACTTGAACTCATGTTTTCTGGACACCATTGCAGGAACGCTATTGAGAGTTTCAACCATTCCACAAAACTGCATCTTTGTTAGGCACACCCTCATCCTAATTTTATCTGCCTCAGGTTGTTGTTTCTTTTTTTAAGATACTTGTGATCTCCAGAGACTAACTTGTCAACTGAGGATTGCCTAAGCATAATGGCATTTCTGTCAAATCTCCACTCGTTCTTCCATGTCTTCTACCACATGTCCCGCGGTGGAGTGGCTCAGGCCCTGACGCTGACTCTCCCACCAGTCAGTGCCCACCACGCGCTGGGAAAGTCACGTGCTGGGGAGAGCCGTTGGCCTCGCTGCTCCCTAGTGCCGCAGTCACGCTGACAAGGAGCATCTTATCTTTTTTTTCTGATCTCAAATGGGTGTTGTGAGGCTTATTGAGCTAATGTTTGTAAATTGCTCTGAAATTCTCAAATGGATTGTGCGCAGGGAATGCTAAGTATTAGTCCTTGTGGATTTTTTTTTAACTTGAAGCATTCATGATGAATTGTTTCTACACAGAGAGCTCACATCCTGTCAAAAAAAGGGGCCATTAAGCACTCTTTCACAAAGCATCAAATGGAACTGGTATGTGCACAATTATTTGGTGAAAAAAAAACACTCTTGGTGGAATTAGACATTTTTATCAGGATGAACCTGAACACTGACCTAAATATCGAAGCCACGACGCTGGGGTGAATACAAACAGCATATGCATTCCAGCTCTTGTGAATTACTCGATACCAAGATTTTTTTTTTAAAAATCTGTGTTTTCAGCAAGTTTGCGGAGTGCAGGCAGCATTGAGACAAGATTTTCAGAGGAAGACAACATAAGTTAAAAACCATGTTCCTAGGCAGGACATTTCTCAAAGCTGGCCAGGTGAAGAAAAGTGGCTTGATTTTTCTTCTCAGACGACCAAAAAAAATCATGGATACCATGAACAGATCCCTACAGCAGAGAGCATGACCGAGTCCTGTCTTCAGCAAGCCCTGCATCCTTTAGACAAGAGTTCTGCCACACTTTAAGAAGTAAGAAGCTGGATTTGAGTTCAGTTTGGTTGTGTCTCAAACTTGGTTGCTATCAACAGAATAGGTAGGCAGGCCTTTCTAGGTTTGCCACATTTTGTATTGTATCCACAAATGTAGTCTTTGTAGTAAATACAGTCTGGCAGAACAGCCTTCCTAAACATACTAAGCTGTTCTTAAAATACTGATACGGAGAAAAATACAGTCTTTGTGATGCTCTTTTCTCTGATTTTTTCACACTGCTAGAAAAGGACTGCTACCACCTTAATTAAAATGTATTGCCTACCACAAGACTTCACTATTTTAAGATAAAATTTACATCTTTTATTAACTCACCTCACCTAT
>VXAL01005842.1:1019041-1024041 GCA_013399475.1 Chauna torquata
CTTGGTTTCAGCGGTGGGGCCTCGCTTCAGGCCGAGGGGCTCGCACCACAGCACATCCAAGAGCAGCTGCGGTGCACTCTGCCAAGGGGTTTCGGTCGGTGCCGCTCGCCCCGATAAAGGTTTTGCTCTGTATCTGCTTGTTACAGCATGGGCTAAAAATCAGGTAAGCGCAAAGATCTCTCAACGGAATGTATCTTAAATCAACTTTCAATTATCATTTATCAAAACACACACAAAACGTATCACGAGAGCGATACACGATGTTTGTCAGGGCGTGCTTCAGGAGCGTTCTGTTTATTTCCAAACGCACGAGGTGCTGAACGCTGCGTTTTGAGGCAGCGTTTGTCGACCAGAGGGTTGCAGTGGGGGTCTACAAGCAAGAACAGAACCATGCCCCAGCTGCAGGGGCCGCCACTGCCCCTGCTGCCACAACCGCAGCAGTTGGTTCTGCCCCATAAAACTGTGCTGGGGGAAACTGCTCTGGAAGGGGTCAGCCAGCGCTGGGCCGCGCAGAGCAGCAGGCCCAGGGAGCGCGCCGGTCGCTGCAGCGGAGGTGGCACTCGCGGCGCTCGCTCTGCCACCAGGGCGAGGCTGTTCTTGAAGCTGTCACCTCTTTGCCAAGTCACTTCTGCGGGACGGAAGAGTGACTGGAGCAGCCTGCCACCTGCACCGCGACGGATCCGTCCGTCTGTACACCGCACCCTGGCCCACGGGGCGGTGGTTGGAGGCGGAGAGGCCTCCAGTGGGTGCCTGCTGGAGAAGACGACTGTGGCGGAAGGAGCCGAGCTCCGCATCCACGAAGAAAACGAAATAGCTGCGTACGCATCTAGGGGGAACATCTGGACTATTGTGAGCAACTTAGATACATTTACTTAATTGCAATCTTCAATGAAATTGTCCGTCATAAAAGATGCCTCAAGAATTCTGATTTTAACTATCTGAACGAGTTGCAATGTACACTCGTATCATTTGTCTTAATTTTATTTCACTATCACTAACTGTAGACACTACTTCAGAAATATTTTGAATTTAGTTTTAATTGTACAGCTTTCAACTCACGCAACATTTCTCTTTGTGTTGAAAGCATCACGGTGATTTATCCTCATTATTGTGTAAATAGGTTTCGGCAGTTCTCAGTAAATAAAACAAAGAGTGACAGGAGGAGAAGGGGGAATTTGCTTTCCTACCAATTAGAGTAGCCTTAGGCAGTACTTTTAAGAGGAGATAAATCCTGCAAATCACTAAAATGATCCTGTCACATGCACCAAATATTAAAATCACACAGCGGCGCACTTCATACAGTTTGCTTTGGTTTAATGAGTTGGGGTGGGCTTCGTCATGAGGTTTGCATCTCGCAGTTGGGGACTGTTGATTGACAGTGAAGATCATGCCCAACTGCAGCTTCCTAACCAGTAGGGCCAGATGGAAAATCACAATTCATGTTTAATATGCAGTTTTTCAGCTAACGAAAATTCCCAAATTGTCTCCTCACCTCCTACCTGAAAAAATTTTCCCATAATAAATGCAAAATATGCTTCATATTAACCGAGACTGGTTTTTCCCCCTTCCAGCAAGTTATTAAAAAAAATCCTGTATAAATGATCCCTATTAAGTGAACAACCTGTTAACTTCTTCAATTATGTAAGTTATCAAAGATTAAAAAATAAGTTCTGAAACATCTGGTGTCACACTTAGACACTTCTGAAAGTAAGTGGTGTGTCAGGGTAAAGGCATGATCAGCCAAGGACAGGCTACTTTAAAAGTACTAAACAACCAAACAAATGCTTTGTTCTACTAAATTCTCTGTCCAATGCAATGGTACTGTCAGGTTCCCATGGCATGCTGGTGATGATGCCACAGCTCATTTTATATTTGCCGCTGTGGAGGAGAATGTGACGGGGAGAGGCCTGCGAGGGCGTTTCTGCCTACTGACACAAAATGTGCCAATACAGGGTAATACATGTAGTAAAGAGACGGTTAACATCAAGCTTTTAATGATAAGCAGGGCATAGCAGACATAGCACATGATGCTGGAGGAGCCCTTATAACTCAGAGCCTTGATGTTATAGCTTGGAGTGTCCTATTTTCAATTATTATCTCCCCCTGCACTGCTCTCCTGCAGTCAAGTTTTACACTCTGACATTTATACTTAGTATATTGAGCAATGATTGTTACCTTGTTACAGCATTTTTTTGTGCAATGCTTTATGAGAGTGGAACTAAATGTATGACAGGAACCCCAGTAACCTGAGACCCTGGGTCAGTAATGTATTAAAACAAAACAAGACACACATGGCTTCGGCACAGCAAGAAATCATGCAGGAATGGGGACTCGGACAGACTGAGATAAAGAAGGCCCACCTAACAGCTGCAATTATAGCCTTCGTTATATGAGTCTACACATTACTGCATATAGGCTTGACAAATTACCATAAATGCCAAACCAGAACAACAGCAAAGTAATTTAGCTTTGCACTGGACACTTTGAAAGTTGGTACATCTACAGATATCAGTAAATACTAATTAATTAATCAGTCTTGTCGTTGGCATAACGATTATGATTTTTTTTAATTTAAAAACTTCCTCCAACTAAACAACCGGCAAATTATGATTATAGTGGTTAGAGGATAAAATATTCTTTTTGCATTCTCATTTGAAATGGAACAGCTCATCTATTTGTAAATGTCCCAAAATAAATAGAAGTTTTTCATTACTACTTTCACTAACGTATAGCTGCAAATTAAAGACGAGCTTTACGTTAAAGAAATGTTCACTGCCAACTACCCACAAATTAACAAATGCTTGTGCAATCTTTCCACAGTGTTGATTTATAAGCATTAAATTATACGATTATATTTTATCACTTTCTTATATGTAAAGTCTCTCTTCTGTTCCGTGTACAGGATGGAGAATGATGATTAACATTACCTCATACGTGCTTTATATTCCCTGAAAAATATGTAGCACCATGACTTCCACAGGGCACATCTTCCTAACCTTGTCATTTATTAAGACAATGTCTTACCAACCTCCTTGCAGACATTTTCCCCATCACACTTAAGCATTGCAAAATTAACAGCACAGCCCTTCTGTGACGTGAAATTACTACTCCATTACTATCTGTCAGTGGGGCAAAGTACAAAGAGACTGACACGAGCTCGGCCGGACTGGGTGCCAGTGTGAAAGTGCGGGAGCGTCTCACACGGCCAAGGCGACCGCCCAGGAGGAGGTGTGGACCTCAGGGCTGGCTCTACCTGGACCACTACAAGCTGCAGGACAACTGCACTCCGTCGTCAACAGCTTTGCTTACCAGTGTGTGATCTTCTACACCCCAACTGAATATCCTTAAGGTCCTTTTTAGGTTGTATTTTGTATTTTCCGAGGGTTTCCTCTGTCCCACCTCCCAGTCACCCTGTGCAACCAGAAGTGTTCAGAGTTTTTCACAGCACAGGCCACAAACCAATTCCTGCTGATACCAGATGCAGTGTGAGCACTCAGCACGCCTAAAATTAAAGCTCCAAGTGTCAGAAACAGTGAACTGGACAGAGAAGGATGCTGCAACGTGGAAGAACTGGGTATGACTTGTTGAATATGACACACAAACTACGTGACAGAAATAGACATCGAAACCGTATTTGAGACTTAATTCCTTGGGTCAGCAGGACCCAACTAGAGGACTAATACCTTCCTTCCTCCTGCCTCAGACACGAAATATTACCCAACCTCAGCGGGAAGTGAACGGAAGACGGCATACATAAGTCTCCTCCGCTACATAGTCCTAACTCACGCTGTGAAAAGTAGGCACAGCAGGCACCAACTCTAGAAAGGGTCGCATACAAGAGAAGTCATCATGCAGACCTTACCAGATTTTGTGTCCAAAAAGGGGGTAAAATTAAGGTTACAGTAGACAACTTTAATGCTGCCAAATCTTAAATGGTCAGTGCTTGACTTTTCCGCCTCAGCATTTCTTGATACATTCCTCTGTGTAATTTCCTACTCTTAAAACTGGAAGGTGGAAAAGTTGCTACCTGGAACCGAAGCAGCCTCATCTATGAATCCTCAGAAGAAAGAGCTCCAGACGGTCTCTACCTGAGCCCGTGAATGAACGCTGCTACACCACCTGGCCTCTCCCCGGCTGCGTACGCTCCTCACGCCAGCTCCGAGCCAGCTGACTTTGGTAGCACTGGCTGCCCGGCTGTGGTGGCTCAGCACTTCTCACATGACAACTTAGTCTAATTGAGTGGGACAAATTATCTTACAATGGACTCTGTGCAACAGCAGCAAGACTAAATCTATACTCCAGCTAACTCCGAACACATAATTTAGCCATAAGAGACTAGCAGTGTCAGTGGTTTCCACAACTATTTGCTAAAAGCTGAATAAAATTAAGACTCAGAAATGCTGATTTCAGTTCCAGAAAGCAGCATAATAATATGTGAATTTAGAGTTAGAAAAACATCTTTCTTCTTCCATAGCTTTTTGTGTTTCTTTCTTAGTGCCTCTGACTCCTTGAACCAGCCCGCGGTGCTGTGCTCCCCGTCGCTGTTGGTGGGAAGGAAGCACAGGAGGAACAGCTCCCGGCTCTCAGCAGGACAGCACCGAGGAGAAGGCAGTCTCCTTGCCCTCACCTCCTACAGCCCAGTTAGGAAAAAACACAGATCTAGCATTTAAACTCATTGTTGGCTTTTCTCCTAGCATGAATTATCCAGAGTATAAAACATCTCGTTTTATTGTCTGATGCTAATCCTGTTGGTAGAACTACAATTTCAGAGGATATTTAGCCTGATTTATTTAGTCTTCTCCACCTCTGATATATTTGATATCCCTATCCCTTTTAAGAAGATAGTCTTTTTGATGCTAAATAAAAAGTTGAGAAATTTAAATGAAAGTACTTCAAAATACAAGAACTGATTTTGCTGGCTGTAGCTAACCCATAATCTTTAATAGAAGGAGATAGTGGGCACTAATGAGCAACTAACATTTGCCATCAGATATGTCACT
>VXAL01005842.1:1032797-1042797 GCA_013399475.1 Chauna torquata
TCTGGTTTTGAGGAAGCGCCTCACGAGCGAAGCAGTGCCCTGGACTGCAGAAGAGCTCTGGACGATGCAGTCGGTGAGCCAGACCTGCTGAGGGCTCTTGGCGGAAGCCTCCCCTAATGAGGCTGTGAACAATAAAGAGTGCGACCAAACGGCAGCCTCTGTGCCGGCAGCCACTGACACCTACCTTCCCATCGCCTGAAACCCTTCTGTTAAACTGAAATATTTGTGGCGATACAGTGAACTATAAACACATGGTTTAGATGTAAAAAAATTTCAGCTCATGTCTCCTGCCTGAAAATTGGCATAAGCATTTCCTGGTGGACCAGGTCAGATACACTGGTGCCAGTGTAAATGAAAAATTACACTTAGGGGAATTTCTCATTACGTCAAATACACTTGCACTCTACTCAGTAGACCTCAGGCTTATTCTCTTGTTCAGTCCCTAAAGTGGCACGGGGCCAGTCTGACACTGATCCATCTCTGCAGACGGAAGACAGTCTTTAAAACAAACCTAAAACCCTCTACCGGTGTTTTTTTGTTTGCTTGCTTGTTGTGATTTTTATATGAAAATACAAACCAGTACCTGTGCACTGTATGAGGCAAAAATTCTCAAAGCTCTCGGATTTGTTAGGCTATCTTCCATTGATTTTTTTTTTATTTTCACCATCATATAGTTCATATGATCTTATTCAATTGCATAGTTCTGTTGAATGAGAGGGCTGACAAACCACTGGTATTTTGCACATGCCTCCGTTCTTTTCAAGAATACACTCTTGAATGTCTCTAGTAACTTTAAGCTAGGGTAAAACATTTCGAGCATTCTGTTTGATGTTTACACTATCAACCTGCAGACTTTCTTCTGTACCATTTTGCCAGATTTCCACTAAGATTTATGTTACTGAAAAATATTATTGTTTTAAAGCCATGTATTTTGGTACTCACACTAAATTATAAATACAATGCAACTGGTCACTTTCTTCTGCTTTCCTTAAATCATTTTGCATCTTCACATTGCATATTTTTACCCTTTTCTTTTGGTTTTGCCTTTTCTCTATCTTGCATGCGCACCCATAAGACAGGGGGAAAAAAAAGCTTCTCCACTTATGTGATGGGAATGGGAGCAAGCTCCACAGAAGAGACCTTTCACAGAAAATGCTGTTATCCACTCTGAGAAGAGCAGCACCAAGTCAGCCTCCTGAAATCAACTTGGAAGCCACAGATTGCATCCAAGAAAACAGGTAAACAAGGCTGCCCCCTTCTAGTCACACAAGACTGCTCTACCTGGCAAAATAACAACAGCGTTGTGTTCTAACTGAAGATGTGTATGTTTATGGAGACCTGTTTAAAAATGTAACAATAATTTGCTTTAGAGGAAAAAAATATGGATAATTGAAGTCAGAAATGAGGCTTTTTCTCTCAGCCATATGAAAGACAGTAAAACTAGTGTAAAATCAGTGTAACTTAATTGACTTTCCAATGCTAATTTATGCTAATGGAGGTTCTGGTCCATAGTTTTCACCTGGGAACTCAATAGCAATGAGTGATGGCTCCAATTAGTCATTATAATTGTGAGTTGCTAAAGCTAATATTAGTAGAACTGCATGACATTCTGGGTATTTCCCCAAACTTTTCTGATAATAAGCCCTGTTCCACACAGCTGGATCACATTTAGCTGCAAATGTGTCTCAGCTGGGTCTCTTAGTCTTTTGGGTTATCCATGAGCATTTGCAGAGTAGTCTCCTTTATCAGAAAATACTGGTGAGTCCCCACAGGGCCCAAAGGTAGGTGCAACAAGACAAAGATTTGATGGTTGCTCCATACAGTAGGCAATCATTTAATATCTAGGCATATATGAAATAGCTAGCTGGATATTTTATCTGATGAGATCTGATTTGGATAACAAATATGGGACAAGTTATTTCAGTTACTACCTGCAAACAATCAGCCGTCCTTCCTCTTTGGTGTTTTTGATTGGGTGTGAAGAGCAAGGTTTGTCTATTAGGTATAGTCAAGACTCTTAGTGTTTTACGGTAAGATCTCTAGGGTAATTTTAGTGCCTCTGTGACAACGTCTACTATATTAAATGAATTCAAATGATATATATATGTATATATGGTATTTTTCCCTATTGATTAGTTTGATATGAAAATTTACATTGTCCATAAATGTTCAAGTTCTGTGATGATGAGAACTTCAAATTAAAAGTACTTGAATGTATTCATAAGACCCCGTTTAACAGATGAGTAAGTCCAGCAGATGAGCAAGCAACAGGTGGAAATGTTGGCACCTAATCTGAGGCAGGCTTTCTGGGATAGATAAATGTATCTTGATATCTATATGACTCAGCAGTGGAGAAGCTGATAACGGTTTGACGACAGGCATGAGATGTAATTTGCAAGTTTAGTTTGCAAAGCTGAGATGAATTGGATAGTTGCTGCTTCTCAGCCCTACCGATTCAGGATGTCTGCACACTCAGGCAGACGTGGCTGCACTAGTTTCTGCATAGGTAGCATTTTAATTATTTTTTCACACCAGACTTGAAAAGAGGTCCAAACTAATCATCCAAATATGATTTCTTCATTAATTAGAATTAAATCTCAGCCTAATTTTAAAGGAGGCTTCTTTGGAAAGGTGCTTTGTGCTTACTTGTTTACCCTTTGAAGTGAGTTCCCCAGTCTCTGTTTAAAAAAAAAAAAAANTTTTTTTTTTTTTTTGCATAGTGCTCAGCATTACCACCATCCACTAGTGAAAGCAGCAATCCTTGTTAATGGAATAGGGGTTTACACCACAGTGGACAAAACAACAATTAATTTAGTCCTTTACACAAGACTGTGAAATGAGCATATTACATATGACTACAAATTATCACAGTTTTCAAGCCATCGTTTCCACAGATAGTAACAGGCTGTCACTGTGAGGTACTCCCATGTGTTTGTCACCTTCAGGAGCACTAGCCTATACAGGAAGTTTAATTAAAGTACAGAGAGAGAAAAAAGAGAGAATAAGCTCTAGCTCAATTGAAATAATTTGCTGAAAGACTTTTTAATTCAAGCTACACCAAATTTAGCTTCTCTGGTGAACACAAGGAAGACTGCATGAAGGAGTCCATGAGTTCATGAGATGGTTCATGAGCTCAGCACCTGCGCTCACCATAGTTTCGCTTTCCACAACATGCAGAAGGCAGCTCAGGCTGTGTCTGCAATTAACTTGATCATTTGGCTGCTGGGTGTGTGCAGCCAAAAGCCCAAGCTGGATACAAGACTTCCCCCTCTGAAGTCACATTGCTGAAGTCATCCTACCTTCATTGCAATGTTCATTCCTTGTCAATAGCATTACCCAAAGACAACACTTTCTGTCCTCTGGGGAGAATTACATACAACTTCATCCAATGGTGTCGCCTCATCCCCTTGCAAAGTGGGGATCCTGCTCTTCACAATTTCACATGAAGCTTTATAAAGGACTTCAGAACATCTCCACTTGTAAGTTACAGGATTTTTCTCTGTTGAAGTAAAAATCTAAAGCTAAAACCTAAAGATGGAGCCTACAGTAATTAAACATTCGTTTAGCCATGTGTGTTAATACTAGCTGAAAAACAGATCTTCTCAAGAAACAACCTGCTTACTTGGGTTGGAAACTGAGCATCTTATATAAAAGTTCATACCATGTAGCCTACAAGAAAGAGTAGGCTATATACCTTGGTTTGATATGATGTATTAACACAAAGAATAAAATAATACTAAAATGTGAAAAACAGAAATCGTGATATTACTCACTTCAATGGACCTGTTGTTTCACTGGGCAGAAGAAGACAGCACAGAGCCTGTATTATATATGTAACTTATTTACAGGTTATTATTTAGATGTACTTCTATAAAGCAACGAAAGAGAAACAGATTTCCATCTCAGAGTGCTGTTTGGTAAACAGTTGTGCTGGCTTTAGGAAAAAAACTTAATAGGGGGATGCTCAGGGTTTTCCATATTAAGGGGCACTCTGAAATTACCTAAGGCTTTCTCCAGGGTTGTTCCATTATGTCAGAAGTATTTATATTGCCAGAAAGCTGTAAGTCAACTGCAGAAAATGTAGCAATGAAATTCTTCGAGAAAGGACAAGAAAGAATGACAAAATAAAGAGGAACAATAGTAGGCATCTGCCACAAACCACTTGATTTGGAGGAGAACAAGAATGTTCCGTCTCACAGCACACTGTAATTGCAGAAGACTGTTAACCACTGTAAGGTCTGTAGAAGAAGAGGTACAACTAAGTGTTAAGGTTCTTCATTTTTATAGAGGATAATTTTATGTTGCTAGAAGTAAAGATTTAATTTTTGCCCACAAGGACTTTGTGCCTGGAAAGCATTAACAATAAGAAAAAGGAAGGTTCTATTCTTTGCTTATTTTGGCAATTAATCCAATTAGCAACAGTAGTTGATCGGATAGCCAACCAGCTGAAATGAACTTGCCTACAAATCTTATCTTTTAATAACTTCAGCAACTTCCTTGCATTTATTTTCTCTCTGTCTTTTTTAGAATTCATGGTTTCCTGGTTACCTCCTAATATTTGAGACCCTCCGTTGTTCTCCCTTCCTTTCAAATCTGTCTGCTGCCAACACGCGACATTGGTGTCACCTCCTCTTTAGAACAGGGTACTTAGCAGAAAAGGAGAGCGTACAGCCTGGGACCTTTTTGATGGGAACCACTCAGTCGTCACTTCTTGTTTCCCATCCATTTTTATCCGCACGCAGTTGGTCCTCTCCCTTGATATAACATCACTCCCTCTCCCCGTTGCTTCTTCTCATCCCCCTTTCTTCTGCTATTTTTTGTCCATTATCCTATTTCCTGAACCCAGGCTCATTTTCTCTCCATCTTCCTTTCCAAGTTTGTGAAGACAATTATTTCCAGTGTTGACCTTTCCTTATAGGGTGTCTACTTGCAGTGTATTCCTTCCTATTCCTCCTGAATACTCAGACTAAGCAACAAGGGGTCAGAGCAGTTTTTCTTCAACAGGCCCTCAACTAGGGAGAAGCTAATTAATTAGTTGAGAGAGCTTCTCTGGGAGTAAGAGCAGGAGGACATGTTCCCACTAGGCTACCCTGCTCTGTATTTTAGATAGGATGCAACGTTTCACAACCTTATCACTTCTCTGCTGCGAACAAATGCCTGGTAAATTTTAGGGATCGTTTTCTTTAGTAGCAGTCCACAGCTGAGTTTGATAAGGTCTCTGCAGTAGGTTTAAATGTTTCAGGGCTGCTGATGTCCCATGGGCATAGGAAAATCATATCTAGGTTTTTCCTAAGAACCTAGAAAGTTGCACGAAGGACCTTATTTTACACCCTTACCATCCAGTGTTAGATATCGTGTGATCATGTAGCTAAAATGACTTTCTTTACCAAACCGTTCCTCATATAGTTGAAATGAAGGATTAATTAAAGATTTTTTTTTTTAATCAACCCCCTAATAGCTTGTTGATAACATTAAAAATGGAGAAAAGGATAAGTCAGGAGCTTGAAAGAAAGACGACTATGGTAATTAGCTACTCTCTTTATGATACTTTAGACCTACCTCTAGCCAGGTCCACTTAAAACAAACTCTTCATTGGTAATAATAAATTCTGCTTGATTCATTTTTGGTGCCTGACTTGCAATCCCAGACTATGATTTGTGCATATTGCTACAACTGAAGTCAATGACAGCTGTGTTTAGGACATATAAAATACTACATAATGACACACGCTCTGAAAAATCAGATCCTAGGCATCTCCTGTGCAGCACTTAGCTACTTAATTCCTAATTTCTCCCTGCTTCAGTTTCCCATTTGTAAAACTTCATGTGACAAGGATATTGTACAAGTAAATTTCTGTTGCAGACCTACACAACAGCGATGAGCTCAGTGAGACACTCATGGAGAAATTTTGGACTTTTTTTTTTTTTGAGACAGGATTTGAATAGCATTCAGTATCTTGGGCACAAGGGGACCACACACTGAACAATGAAGGAAAAAAATACTGAACAGTACTGAATTCAATACTATTCAGTACTGAATAGTAACTGAAGGAGGCAAGGGTTGTGAGGGGGAAAAACCCTGTTTCTGATTATGTAACCAAACCCAACATCCTAACGTGCAGGCACAGGGAGTCCACACAAAGCTTGCAGGAGCAATCTTTATTATAGCATTTTTGTTTTACTTTTGAATGCTTGCCTTTGCAGCCTGAAGAATGTTCTTTTAATGTAATTGTTTATATGATAAAAAGATGAGAGAGAAACTAGGCCCATTAGTAAATGAGGAAAAAAATAAAATTAATGACAATTCAGAAATAACTAGAACTGATTCCACACTGGGGATCTGCCCCAGATACAGCCCTCAGCGGCCAGTCACCAGCACACCAGCAGCAGCACAAACCCATAGTGCAAATAAGGAACTCTACTGCAACTGGCTGTAAGCTGCTGAAATCAGCCTGAGGTGCATCAAGTAATTTATTTTTTAATTTCTCTTTAGACTTTGTCTGCCTAAACTTGCATTGTGAGCAGTAGGTAGGTTGTATTGGTGCCCATCAGCACCTGCAATTGTCACTAAGAATGTCGAACACACCTTTATAAATGAGGAAAATTCTGCTTTTTGCAGGAGAAAACTGTTCAGATAGTAAGACAGATACGTATATGCAGCTATTAAAAGGTAATGTATACAGATTGGCTAGTATGGATATGCATACCATATGCATTACTTCATAAATCTGAATGTGCAGCTGAATTGGAAGCTATTTCAGAAGTAATGAAACAGTGTGGTGATGGTAGGAAAATTAGCGAAAGGTGAAGAAGTTGATTCTTGTTGAAGGATTAAAACAGCTGAACAGGTGCTTGCTTGGCTCACTGACATAGGAGAAGGTATCCGTAAGAAATATCTAAAAGAAAATAAAGAGACAGTGGCTATACAGTGATGTGAGTAGGTGTACAACAAAAGGTGAAGTAGAAAAGAAGAAAGGAAAAACGCAGAGAGATAGTCAGGTAAATATTCTGACGGTGGGTTGTGCTGGGCTGTGACACGGTCCCAGGCAGGAGAGGCACTGCTTGAGACGTCCGAAATGAGGCTGCACAGACCACCAGAAGAAGGCGCAGGAAGAATGGCCGGGTGTTGACAGTGCAGCACGCCAGCTCGCTCTGCCACGCTAGTGACACCTGAACTGCTACAGGCTCGTGCCGGCCCTTCTTTGCACCAAAACGCTAACATTCCGTATCTCTTTGCAGGTGCCAGGACTGTGGGCCTGGGACTGTGGCTGAGTGAGGGGCAGTGGGGCTGGCACGTGTCCGTGTGCGGCAGTGGAAGTCAGAAAACAGTTAAGGTCAATTTAGATGCTGGACTACGGGACAACATCCGGGCTCGTCAGCTGCTCTTTACTCACGGTAAAACCAGAAGGCTCGGTACGGACAAAGGTTTCACAGTTTGAGTTCTGAAGGAAAATCCCAATGCAGACAGACCCTTACTTTACATCCAAAAATGTAATTAAGACGGAGAGTCAGTGAGCAACACAAAGAGTTCATGGATGGTGGATGAGGACGAGCACACGGACGGACAGGAGAGGAAGCAGAAAGCACAGCAGCATGCCAGGTCCTTCCCTCCCTTTCAGGAGCAGCTCTCTGCCAGACCTCCCCGTCCTGTGAGCATGCAGCAATACTCCTCCCATTTTCTATTTTTCTGGATGGCAGAGGTAGAGACACAAATTCCAGAACATGTGTCCACAACCACTGCTTTCAGATCAAGCTACCCTTTCTCACAACATAGGAATAATGAGGAAGCCAGTATTCTTTCTTGGCTTATTCTTCTTTTGGCATTGATCTGCACCTTGCTATAATCATAGTGAGGCAAATAAGGGGAGACAACTGAAAGAGAACAAATAAATGTTTTTACGGTTTACATCAAGGAAAAGGGATTTTCATATCTTATACATGAGGGAGAATGCAAGAGCCTGCCCTTAAAATGTACACAATGGTTGTGGCAACGACCGTTGGCAGTACTGGTGCAGCTGACAAACCAGAGAAAAAGGTAAGGCTTACACTGGGTAAGATTAAGTAAGATCGGTAAATTGCAAAGGCCTGGAATGCAGGGTAAGCGATTTGTATTTAATGTAATGGGTAAGACAGTGCCTATGATGGTTTTATGGTGAGAACAACAGTGGAGTGAAGGTTTCACTGCCTTTTGAAGCAGAAGAAGGAAATGGTGAGAACGATGAAGAAGGGAGATTGCTGAAAGCAGAGGACCGAGGATAAGAATTCTTCCTTTTAATGAAAGGGAAAAAAAAAAAAAAAAGCTGGTATTATGGGAGAAGAATTTGTCCGTGGCTTGAAAGTGATGCACTCAAAGACAGCTCTGGCACTGCGCACAGGTGAGAGATCAGTTACAGCATCAACAAATCAACAACACCATCTGAAACTGTGGAATAGTTTGAAACTGATGTTAACTTTTGCTCACACTTAGTTCAAGTTTACTGCAAACCTTCTGAAAGAGGCATTCAAAAGAGAGACTGAGGTATAGGTCTGCAGAGAAAAACAAGTCAGGAGACGAGCGACAAAGCTGTAAATCACTTCACAAGCAGATAGCTGTAGCTGTTGGGGTGAAAGAGACCACATGCAAGCAGGCCCAAAACCAAACAAAGCTTTATGAACAGGAAGGAAGACAAAAGAAAAGAATCAGCCTAGCACGGAAGACAAAATGACAAAAACTAAGGAAGGAAAAGATCTCTGAGAGAAGCGTTTGACTGCCCATGACGGCACTGGAAAGCAGTCAGATGGCCACGGCGGTAGAAAGTCTAAGGGGGCAGACAGGCTGCTAACATGTCAGGAGTGGAACAAAGGCAGCAAAACCAAGCGTGATGGAGGAGAAAGGGTGACAAAATACTGAAGCACGGGTACGCTAGGTAGAAGATAACATTGAGGAGAATGAGGGAGGGTAGAAAAAGGCAAAGTCAGCCAGGGGTCATGCCTGGAGCAGAGGCCCGTGGCATTGGCAGGGCCTTTGTAAGAGGTTTTTTAAAAGTGTATTACAATTTTTAAGACAGGAGGGGCAGAAAAGAGGGGATACAGTTGAATTTTCATCCATACAAAATTAATGGAAAAAGCAATACGAAGCACAAGAAAACAAATGTAAAGAATAAATAAACAGATAACCCCCAGCTCCAGCAACACTGAAGGAATAGGACTATGAGGAGCAGGCTTAGGTACTCATTAGTACACATTTTTTTCCCTCCAGCACTACAGCAGCTATCGTACTATTAGCAATGTAATTTCTTATGATACTTATAACTATGTAATGTAGCAAAATATGATTTGAGGACTGGATTGAATATTGAGATGCCTAATTGCAGTGTGCTTAGGCTCAGAATAATAGTAACCAGAATATTTTCATGCTTCCATTGCTTCCTTCAGCAAACACTCTGCAGAGCTTCACGACCCTGTTTTGAGCAGACCCCTCACCGCGCAGCCCGCTGCTCGTCCCGCCGGGAAGGGTGACACGAGCTCGTACCATCACCAAAGCTGCCACAGGCCTGGCCGTGCCGCCTAAGGATTGCTTGGTCTAACTTTTAAAAAATAATAAGGGCTTTCGAGGCCCTTATTTGTCACATTCTGGGTTTACTTCCATAGCAGGAAAGATCTGAAATTTCCTGTGACACACGGTAACAATATCACTGTGAATAAAAAGCAGGAACTCATATAAAAATAAAGAGTTGTACCTCACTCCGCAAAAACACTGGTCCAAGTCACAGTTTTTGAATGTTACGTTGTTCCTCTGTTTAAATATACACGTATATGTATTTTACAATACTTAAATAAAGAAAATGCCTCCTTTTACGAAGGCTGCCCCGCACTGCGCTGATTTCCATGCATACCACCCTGATGACTTCACTCCCCCTATCCAATTGAGACTCAAGAGGTGTAACTAAAAGCAGAGCCGACCCGCAGTATGACTTACAAGGCTGCAAGTCAGACACTGCACGCCGCCACCATTCCACGTT
>VXAL01005842.1:1045297-1047797 GCA_013399475.1 Chauna torquata
GAAACAAGTCAAATGGTGAAGGTAATTAAAATACACTGTTTAGTATTAAAACCCTTCCTCCTCAGCCAGCAGAAACACAAGAAGCCAGGAAAAACTCTGCTAGAGTATTTAACATGAGTTAGAAGTGACACTTTACTATTACACAGCAAATGTCAATTCAGCTGCTCTTTTTATTTATTAAATGGCACTTTTATTTTGCACAAACACATCTACTTCACTACTTCCTAGTAGAACTTATTGCCATAATATACAGATTTTTCAAAAACATTGTGTTCTGCAAGTGATATTTTCTGACAGAGAAAAGAAGTTTCAGACCCTTACTTAAAAACAGTGCTTCTCAAAGTCTGCCACTGCTACAGCAACAATGTGAATTGCTGTTCCACTTACTCATCTGTTTTTGTATTACTTTATCTTTCTTAAATATGAACGGGGTTGTCTACGTTGTCGTGTACATTATGCGGGAGAAATGAGCAGGTATACATATTAAAGAGTAGAATTTATACCTGTAGTTAATTAAGGTTGTGATTATTTGGGAGCTCGAATGATGTCATGCCAAAACAGAAGCATCTTTTCACAATCAGAACGCAGGAGAGTCAAGTAATCTGAAAACTGTACTGCAGGAATCATAGGTAATCAGTATGCTAGTTTATCACAACCGGGCAAATTAGAGTAGAGTTATTTTTGCCGACAAGAACCTCTCCTGTAATCCCAGAGAAATGCAGTGAAAAATGCAAGATGAAACCAATGTTGCATCATAGCTCAACGTGCAAGGAACTGTGGCATAAAGGCAAAGGGGAGACAACCACCATTTTCATTTCCTAAGTCAAAATTGTTCTGAAGTTTAAATGACGCATAAAAAGGGATCTTTTAATGGTAGCTGGGCATAGACATTACTTAGTGTAAATTATACTGAAAAAAAAAAACCCACGTATGACTGTACTTCATTTAACTCAACATGCATACATAGAATGACCCACATACACATACTAGCACACAAAATAAAATTTTATATTACCTTCAGAAGCTGGATCAATTGTTAATTCTACCATATGTTCAAGCATATTCTGTTACATTACTGTCTCTAGAAAAGCTCGTGGAATAGGATGGAATGTGTGAAAACATGCATGCTGTGCCAGTAAGTAGTTATTTTATGTTTGTAATTTTAGTTTTACTGACTTTGGGCCTAATCCAGTATGGAGAGCCACAGCAACGCTAGACTTGCGCTCCTTAATTAGAGCCACTGCGAAGCACTTTGGGGTTAAGCGGGCTGTTTAGCGTGGAGCACGGCCAGCTCCATGCTCATGCCAGCCTGGGCATCTCCTCGGTGGAAAGGCACCTTGGTGGAGAAGGGGGTGGTGAGACGCGAGGTGTGCCTGGGCCTCTGGTGGCTTCCCCGCGCCTGCCCGAACCACGACCCTTCCCAGCACAAGCGTGCATCCAAGCCCCGTGCGGGCTAGACTGACGGGCAGCACCCAGCAAGCAAAGCCGGGGGAGAAGGGACACGAAGGCAACACCTTCAACAGCTACGTTAATGTAGAACAAAATGGCACGGTCGCTCAGATCGCTGCCCGTTTGTGAAGGTGCACGCCATCGCCCACTCGCCCTGGGTACCGCGGGCTGACACGGCTGGTGGACACACTCGCAGCGTGTGGACACCTCCACCACGGGTGCTGAGAAGCTCCTTCCTCTGGGCGGCTGCTGGCAGACAAGCCGGGTGAGGAAGCTGCTCCCTGGCCCGGCGCCAGGCCGCCCGCCCGCCATCTCCTCGCTCCGAGCGTTGCGGCCGCCGGCCCTGCGCCGGGCACCGGCCTCTCTGCACGCCCAGCCCTCTCCTCCCGGGAACGGCCCGTGCCCGGCGGCCGAAGCCCAGCCAGCATCTCCATCCACATCTGACGAGGCCGCCATGTGTCACACGAA
Source organism: Chauna torquata (assembly GCA_013399475.1). Taxonomy (NCBI): domain Eukaryota; kingdom Metazoa; phylum Chordata; class Aves; order Anseriformes; family Anhimidae; genus Chauna; species Chauna torquata. The sequence continues at coordinate 1,047,215 of VXAL01005842.1, forward strand.
AGGTGAGCTGGCCACTGCAGCGACCAAAACCTGCTCTCCTTTCTAGGGGAAAGTGACTCCTGAATGCTTTAATCCAGTGAATAATTTGGAGGGATTGAGGAGAATATTAAATTTCGCTGCTACGCAGGAGCAGTGGACTGTCCCTCGATCCTGTTCGCACATTTGCAAGAGGCTCTCCAACAGTTCGAAGACCGTACACAGGGTAACGAATTTTACCTTCCCCGGCTCAGTATGCCAGGAAGCCGACCTGCATGGGGAGGACAGCAGGGAGAAGCCGCATGAGCGCAGCCGCCCTGCGTCACCCTACAGACCTGTGCAGGCAAGGTGGTGGAAGTCACACTTAGGGCACTTCCCGGACAGCAGAAAAACTGCATTCGCAAAAGCAAAACAGCAGGTAATGAGAAAGAACGATGACTGAAGGTGTGATGTCTCCAGTACCTTAGCTCTTCTTCTGGGCTCTGGTCAAAGTACAACTGCTGACTGGTCACATCTCTGCATCCTTTGCACTAAAAAATTAGTATGAGCAGTACGAAGACTGCTGTTTTCACAGTTGCATTTATTTTTCTGTCTGCCAGAATCCGGT
>VXAL01005842.1:1052797-1060297 GCA_013399475.1 Chauna torquata
CAGTCAGTCACTAAAAATGAAGGTACTGAAGTAAACTACAATAGTTAAAGAAATGTTGTTACAGAAAAGATGGATCTGTTCTAGTACCTGGATATTAAGAGGATGAGTGCGTAAGAACAAAAGCCAGAGAAAAACTTAAGATAGCTACAAATCAAGGAATGTAAAATTACCAATGGATTTCTGGAAGTACTTTAAGCAGGAAACTTCTGCAACAAAACTACAGTTATTCCAGAGGATGGAAAAAAAAAAACCATCTCCAGAATTATTTACAGAATTCTTCATAGACATCAGACCAATGCACAAGCTAGGACATCTTCTCGGATCTAAAGTCAATCTCCGATGGAAAGAAACAAAGTTTTGTTAGGGTATTTTCCTATAATTTACTTTCTTTCACCTTTGTCAAGTCTTGTGACCATCACACATGCAGCCATTACTGACTCTAGGAAACACTGGGGCTCTGAGTAAGAACGATAAGATCACTCCCCACTTTTTTATACCTTATGCTACTCTCAGCAATTATTTGTTTCCAACAGAACAGAGTACAGGCTAAATTCACTTCCCAGTTACTCTGACAGATACATATCTAACTTAATATCACTATTTGGATTAGATAAAAGAAGCTTGCTGCCCATCAGCATCTCGTGAACCACAGAAGAACTGCACAAACATAAAGAGGAAATCCTAATCAAATTTGGATTGGTAAAGAGCATTCCTGACAATCCACACAATACCAAGACCAATTCAATTTTATTGGTTGTTATTCAAAATAAAGGGCACTCACATCTATCTTTTGTGTATTAATAACCCCGCTCAAACTATAGGATTGTGGGCTTTTTGTAGATTGGGGTTTTCGATAGGTCTTGGTGTTTGCTTTATAACTAAGCTGAATGTTCTCAGCAGTCACGAGGCCAGTAAGCAGAGCAAGCATTTGGTTAAGATTTTCAGTAGTGAATTCACCTTTTAAATGAGAGTGCCATGGTCTTACATACAGTCAGGTTCACTTCTTCCAGTGCACGTCTGTGATGGTAAAATGAATTTATCCGAAAAGCGAGACTGGACTTCTGCCTCTTAACACCTCCTTCAAGTTTTGCATTAATTTTTGTTCCCATATTCTTTAATTTATTTTTAGAAACTTTTACAAAGTGCAGCAGGAGCTGTGCATGGAAGCCACTGTTTGTATTCCTGCTTTCCTTTCGAAAAGCCTGCTTAAACACTGCCTAAGGATTAGGCCAGGTTTCTTTATTTCCTTTCCTACTATTTCTTTATCATTAAGACCAAGGAGTTTTTAGTGAGCAGAATACTGCTAATCACTCACCCCAACCCCCATGGCTTTGTTTCTGTCAAAATAGCTCCTTTCAGCTGCAGCACAGAGAGAGCGAGCTGTCTCGGCAAATGAACTGTTCTTTCTCACCAGATGTGTAACCGTGTTTCGTCTTTCACTAGAGACAAGCTGGAGCCGACTCCTTCCGCTAGCTGGGCCCATGCTACATGTCTTACAACAACACAAATGTAAGCCCCTTCCTTTCCACACATGTTAAACTCATTTCCTAGTGAATTATTGGGAAAACACAACGCTATCCTTACTGCTGTGCTCAGATGATGCAGTTTACTTTATGCACTTCTGGCACCACGACCACACGATGATTGGCTCTGTGTAATTTTCTGGCCGTGAAACTTTTGCTGAAAGTATCACGGATTTTTTTTTTTTTTTTTTTAATTTGCCTCTAGCCTCAACATACCAGGATCTACAAACACCGCAGAACAAATATATTCCCCTTCTACATAACAAATGCTATTTACACTCTGGATTTTTTCCACCTCTGAGCAATAAGGAGAGTTCGTTCAGTAACAAAATAAAAACTAGAACCGAGCTAGCCATATTCTGTTTCAACTAAACTGACACGCCAACAAACCAGCAAGCTTTCTTCAGCTTAAAATGTTAATGAACCAAAACAGTTAACAGAAAAGTCAAATCACTGAATCTCGTAAAATCCAGAGTACCCCTCAGCCCATAAAAGTCTCCAGCTTCAGATTTTTTTCTAAAGTGCAGTTACATCTTTATTTTAATAGAGTATTAATAATGCCAGCATAATGTTGTATTATATATAGTTTTGACCACAAGCATTTTTGTGAGATTTGCTGTTAAGATAAACAAACAAGAGGAGCTTGTGTTCTGGCAGCTTGACCGAAGTGAATGGTTCTCATTTTCTTGGAGCGCGAGCCCTGGAAGCGCTGCCAAGCGCAGGTTAAGCTCCCCGAGATTTCACTTCCTGTAGCCCTGCTTGTCAATCACTTCCTGGCATCTGCGGTGACAATTTCCATCCTCAGAGCTGGGAATTTCCATCCCTCCCAGCCCAGCTCCCTCCGCCACCCCTTCGCCCGGGGTCCCCGAGCCCCCTGCGCGGCCACCGGTCCCCAGAAGGGCCCTAGCGCTGCCGCACCACCGCTGCTTCTGCATCCACCCCACTCAAATACCTCTGCTTTGCTTGCATACATCATAAAAGAAGCTTTATTAAAGCTCTTTCTACTACTTTGCTTCACAGGTTGTTTTTTTTAATTATCTGCTGTCTGAGAGTAATTATTTACTTCCTGTAAGCTTGCGTACCAGAACTCTGAGTTTGAAAGATTTTTCCATAACCTAATCCAATTCATCAAAGGCATCCTAACAAAATTACAGGCTCTGGCAGTATCTTTGCTTTTCACCTGATAAGGCTGCAACAGAAGCACAGGATGGTTTGTATCAGGATACCTCCTGTAGTATAGTTTTTGACAGCTTTGCTTAAATCCCTTCCCCCTCTTTTCCTTTCTCACAACAGCATGCTATTTCATTATTCCTTCCTACAGTATTCATGCAATGCTTTTGGCTTCCCACAAATAATCAAGTATTATACAGGGAAAAAAAAGTGTTACAGAAGTCTCATCTAACACATTGGGGATTTGCTTGAGAACAATGGTTCGAAGATGCATGGCAGTGCGCTCCTCCGCCAGCAACGCAGGTATTTACACAATTTCATTAACTGTGGTTTGTGCACTGATTAAGAGCAGGGATTAAGAGAGGACGATGTAAATGGCATGACTTAGGTGGCCTGAGGAAAAGAGAGAGAAAGAAAAGGAGGAAAGGAAGAATGCACAAAATGCTGTTCCTGGGGTTTCAGTGAGCTCAGCACTGCTGAATTACATGCGTTACTTTCCTTTGCCATTTTCGTTTGCCACCCTGCACTCTGCATTCTGTGCATACGTGTGTTCGAAAAGCACACGCATGCAATACGGTGCATCCTCTCCTTCCCTAGCACTCGTGGTGGCGGTTTGCTTTTTAATAGCAGAGAGGTGTTCACACCTGTGCACTTGAAAAGCCAATCTGCCTACCTCTGTCCGCAAACGTATCCCTTGCAGCAATACCCATTAATCTACAATATACCACATTCTTAAGGAAAAAAAAAAAAAAAAATCAATGCCAGTTTTCTGGTAGAATTTTTTTAAGGAACTGGTTACCCAGGAAAGTCGTAATTTTTTAATATACTTTGAACTTGGTAGCACCAACAGAACAATGAAAGCAAAAGAGCAGCTGAGGTGTTTTGAGGGCTGTTCTTCAGTAGTTGTGTGCACATCTTATAGAGAAATAAGAATTAAAAAAAAAAAAGGGGGGGGGGGGGACCAAACTGTTCTGTTTTCATTGCATTATGCAGATGAAATGACAAGTTGTCATTTAAGAAGTTAATAAACAGTCACCATTTTGCAGGTTATCCAAATGCTACTGAATAGAAAACCTTGGATCCCTAAATGATGTGTAATTAAAATTATTTTAAAAATCCTCCTTGACAGGCCAGGGCTTAGCCAAAATGTAAATGACATTAAAGAAGACAATGAATTTAATTTTATTTAATGTCCCTTTTTGCAGATCCTCATTTACATAGCATTTTTAACAAAAGCGTTGACCTTATAAATGCTGGCATTTGTACAGCTTCTGCAGAGTTGGATTTAATCATGCTTTCGCAAAGCCATAAGGGAAAAAGCTTTAAGTTCTCTGGTTGGATATGGAGTAGGAATAAAAACATTGGGACTGGTCAAATGTTTATCCTCCTTGCTTCTGAAAACAACCTGACAAGAAGATGTAAAGGTCTAGGGAATAACCCATTGCTGTTTGTAAGGCTTGGTAATAATCATACATAATCGTTTGGAAATATAGCTAATAAAAAATATAATGAGTGTTCAGCAAAATCGGCATTAGGCCCAAATTACATGATATTAATACTTGAACAGGTGCAGAAAGGCGCTTTAAATGAGGTAAATGAATAAAATGTCCCAGAGCACAACTGTGTGCACTGACAAAAAGTCAATCACATGAATAATTCAGTGCCTAGGACTGCCAGCAAAGGTCGGCTTTCTTTGACCTTTGTGACAGGAAGTGAAAGGAAACACTGTTGACTAAAAAAAACTCCAATCAGTCTTCAGCTACCGCTCCACAATCACTTTAAAGGTGTAAACCTGGAGTATAAATGAATTAAAGCTCTTTACCAGGAACCCAGCGCAAAAAACCCCTCGCGCGAACAGTCGATTCCTTTGCTGAAAATAATATGAAATTACAGACAGCGAAAGGTTAAGGGGGTGTCTCCCAGCGATGTCAATTACGTACAAAATCTGAGGTCAGCCGAAAAGTATTTTAAGAGCCTACAGGATTGAAATTTTGTAACAGCTGTTAAATATGACAAAACTTTTTATTCCCCAAAACTAAAGCTATTCCAAACTCCGTATGAAAGAAATGGGATAAACAGATGTCTGGCTTCCATACAGGAAAGTAGGACACACTTGGAATGATAAGTCTCCTAAACTCTATAGAATAATGCCAGATTTATTGGGGAGGGGGGCATTTACTGCCCACAGAGATGCCAGCGAGCAGTAGGACTGTGATAGGACCATCTGGAAAACCGGTGCAGAGCGTGCTACCCGCAACCCGCTGCAAGCACATCCAGAGCGCACGGGCAGACCTGCCACTGCCTTGCTAGTGAGCTGCCACTTCATGTTTGGATAGTAATGTAATCCTGCCTTCCCTGCTCCTCCACAATCACTCTTTTCAGTTTTCAACAGTTGGACACCGAGCCTTCACATACATTCAAGCCAAACAAGGAAAGGAAAAGGCAGGAGGATGTATCTTACCAGGAATTTCCATACCTTCTAATAAAATATATTATGATGGCACAGAGGAATTATTTTAGCACACAGTGTGGTTTTGGTTTAGCAGTTACTGCGGCATCCTGTAATCATTTACAGCCATTGGAATGTATGGGTGAAATAGGATAGATTTATCTGTTCATAGTTGTGATATGTAGACAATGGGTGTTCCTAATGAGGAACATCTGCTTTTGTGTTTTCCCAGAAAACATTATTCCACTATGAAAATGATACTCCCATCCTTTTCAGCAACACCGCAAAGAAAATATGGGCCTTTTCCTTTCTTTTATTTGCTTTTCTTTGGGTCAACCTAATTTCCCAGGGACACTTTTTCTGTGGCATCTTTTTACTGACTGCACTGCAATTTATGGTGGGTTTGTTCTTTAATCCGTGAGTTACTGTGCTGTATGAATAGCCTTGATATGCTAGAAGATACTTAAATGTGTACAGTAGTAAAAGTGTATATACACAGCCATGCTTCGTGAGAAAAATCAAGTCGACGTAAATAAAAATTCTGAGTGAATTAAAAGGTCGGAAAGGCACGCGACACATAAAACTATTTTCAAGGCCTTTGATTTTGTTTTTGCATTTAAAGCCTACTGCAGGATTCAGATGTACAGTTACGTAAGTTTATTTAAAATATCTTCATTGCTAACAAATTATTATTCCTGAGGTGCAAAAACGGTGTTTGTTTGTTTGTTTTTCTTTTTTTTTTTTTCCCCCCAGTGTGATAAACAATTCAGACTATCACAGAGACTCCTAGTGTGGGCTGGAACAAATGGGTGGCCATAGATCTCAATTCAGGATTGAATTATTGGTTTGTATCCTGAGGACAAATATGCCTTATCTGGTCAAAAGCTGCTAAATGTATCCAAAGGACAAAAGGATCTAGTGAAGCATATTGTATATAATTCTTTTTTTAAGCCAACTAACCAAGCGGTAACACTTCTTATGGGAAACTGTAAATTGACCCACAGATTTGATGGGGGAATGTTGTTCTGTGATGCTCAAGAGGAAACACAAACCCGGAATTCAACACCGACAACAAATTTAGGTAACCAACTATTAACGCACGGATCGAGCAAACGTAAATTTGGGGAATTTAAAATACACTTCAGTTGTTTCAAAGGACTACTGCTCTCGCAGAGCTTTTTCACATGCATGCTTTCCTTCTCTATTTGCTGTAATTTGCGGGTAGTGAACATTACATTCAATAGTTTTTTTAAAAACACATCTTGAGATGAAGAGTATTGTACCGAACTCCTTGCTAAACCGTACGTAGTATGCAACAAAATCCTAGTAGTATGTTGACATTGTAAGCGACAACTCTCTTTAGAAGGCTAAAATACACGCCATCCTCATAAATACAAAATCTTGAAAATTCCTAATGCAGAATGTGATTAAAATTCCTATAAAATTGTCATATCTTTAAATTTAGAAGCACAGCAGATTTTTCATCAATAATTAAGATCTCTAAAGCATTTATGCTAGGCATAAATGGAGTTTCAATCTTCCTTATTCAAATAAACATGATAAACCCATTAACCAAATGTTTTCTGATTTTTTATATCTTCTCATGCTTCTGGAATACCAAATTATACCATACTTCTGGTATTTTGGGGAAGGTATAAAAGCGCTGATACTGTACAGCTTATTTCAATTTTGTCAGGATCGCCCTTCACAGAACTGATATAATTTAACTCACAATGGTTCCAGTACATTATTATGTGTATATCATTACAATCCCTAATCATTGAAAAATGTTATTTGTGCTGCATTGCACTGTGCGTACGGACCATAAACACAAACTACTTGCAAATTTTTCAGTGTACGTTCAATAGGCACGAAATGATCGCTCTGACCATATCTCTAAATTAAAGTCCGACCGAGCACATAATAGCAAAATATTATTCTAACTTTCATTTCCAGCTAATTTTCATAGCGTTCAGTTGTATTCACACTTTAATGCAATTCACCACTTACATCTGCAAAAGTCACACATATCTTGAGAACTCTGAACAATGAGCATGCCCCTAATCCAATAATAAAAACTGTAACACGCTGTCTTTCATTTACTATTCCACCAAGATTCCTCCACTTCCAAGTATTTTTTAGCCAATAAAGCAGAAATAAATTCAGCTCACAAGGCAACAATCCAGTGCTATATGATTTCCATAGCTAAAACACTAAAGACAAATATAATTATATTGATTTTTGTACTTCGAGTTCTATAAAGTGTTGAACTTGTTCTCAATTGCCTGACACAATCCCAGAGTGATGGCAACAACTGGTCAGCCCTATTTGATTACTAATAAGAGAGATGTCCCTTCT
>VXAL01005844.1:0-11228 GCA_013399475.1 Chauna torquata
GTCCCTCGCCCGCCGCCGCCGCCATTCAGGAGAAACGCGCCCGCGGCGCAGAGCAAGGGGCGCTACTGCGCCTGCCCGCGGCGGAGGCGCTGCAGCACCGCAAAGCGGTGAGCGGGAGGCGGCAGCGTGCCGCGCTAGCAGCGCAGTACCGCGTTTTGGGCACTGGAACGTAGCAGTGATCTGAGAGCCTCCACCGTGCTTGCACCACGCCCTCACCACTCTATCGCTTTTCTGGACCTTCTGGTTAACGTACGCAGTGGGAACCACGCAGAAAAACCCCATGAAACTAGCAGGAAACTGCACTTCCCGGCAGCGCTGCGGGGACCGCGGCTGTGAGAAAAACTGCACCGCGCCGCGTGTAGCTTCTTGCCGTTAAGCCAGGTGTTGGAAAACCGGCAATTCCTTCCTACCCCCATCCATCCCCCACGCACGAAAACAAGAAGAGCCCCCAGGGTGGGGAGCGCAGCCCTAGGCTCCCCAGCTCCTCTCCCCCAGGGCGTCCCTTAGGTTCCCCCCCCCGCAGTCCTTTGCATCGATGAGACCGGGCACAGAGCTCCCCCGGTGTTGCTCAGACCCTGCGGCGGGCAGGGTGAGCGGTGCCGCCCAACTGCACCCCGCGGCGGCGGGGCCTGCTTGCTGCTGCCGCGCCGTGCCCGGATGCGTGGCCGGGGCTGCCGCCTGCAGTCAAGATCACACAGAACAGCCAAGGGGACAAATGACCTTTTACTTAGACGTGAATTACAAAGGCAGCAAAGAAAGACATACCTTCTACATATAGCTACTCCCATCATAAATACAATGGTGTAAAGGAGTAAGCAAAGCTAAGCCACCAATAAATTATACACTGAACTCAGTGCTGAGACTGGATCTCTTAACAGAGTTTCTCCTTTCAGAGAAAACCTCTACAGTTCCATACTGTTACTCAGCTAAAATGAGTACACTCCTTCCCCTTTTTAAGATTATTTTCAAATGACCAATGTAGTTTTTTTGTTGGTGGTGGTGTTGGTTGTTTTTTTTTTGTTGTTTGCTTGTTTTCTCTCTCCACTTTTTGCCAAAAACCTGTTTTGTCAATAGATGTAGGCAATAAGGCAAGTACTGTAAATCAGCTGGTAAGGATGTTTTCCTTGATTAGTGTAAGATCACTGCTAATACCTCATTACCTTGTCCCCAGATCCCACCTGGGTTTAGTTTAAAATGATTTGTCCAACATTGAAAAATATTAAAAGTATTCCGTTTTAAAAAAAGGGGGGAGTGAGAGCTTGCAGAGTACAGCTGCATTTTCTTAATATTTAATAACATTCTACCATTACTCTCATCATCCCCAACTCAAAGGAATGCAACTTTTAAGTCCTCCTTTGACACAGAAGCAGCTAAACAAAAATTAAAGATCAAGGCAAGACCTTTATCCCAAGTCATACCTCTTCTTTAGTTATCAGCGTAAATCCAGTTCTGAGGTCTCCCTCTTTCAGATGATCTACACTGTAAAGATCTTTCTTGGGTTTTGTTATGTAAGAAAAGGATTTTTTTTTTTTTTTTTAAATTATTGGGTTGGACCCCACATGCCCCAACATTAGAATATGTGTTTAATACAGTCTAGACACTAGCAGGTTGAAAGACATGTTTGCTGATTAAAGGATTACAGAAAGGTTATCCCCACGGATATAACCATTTCAGATACTGTGACTGGCTTTCATTAGCAAAGATCTAAGTCAATGAACTAATGCAGCATAGATCAGAGATAAGGCAATTCAAGTTAACTCAGTAATCTGAAAGAACAGTGAAAATGATACACGAGTAATTAAGAGATGTCCCTTTTAAAAATGAAAATACTGAGGAAAAAAACGGGGGCAGGTGGAAGAGGGGGCAGAGCAAACAATTAATTTAGGGTTGGATTTATTTATTTATTTAAAGAGTGTCTGCATTTTTATTGGATCTAGCAGAACAGCCAGCACCACCACTGTGGTGAAAAAATCCACCAAATAGTAAAAGAAATGAGGACTGTGGTAGAGCTAGAAAAATGTAACTTTTTGAAAGCTGACCTACTTAAGATAGTTCTCTTCCCGTGACAAGTCTGCAGGTAGAGCCTAACATTTATTGAATCAGATAAAGATATATGGAACATTGCTCTAAACTGGAAAAAGAAAAAAAATTTACATTTCAATTGCTTTGCAAGCAACACTAAAAGCTAACATCTCAAGAATTTTTCAGTTTCCCTCCCCAAAAGGCTTCTTTTCATCCTTAAGCACTAGTAAATGGATTCCACAGTCCCTCTATACAAGGGACCATCTGTAAGTTATTACAGTGTCATTAGGAGAAACAAATGAAGAAAAATGAGACACTAAAGCTGTTCTATGTGGCTGTAATACATAATCATGAATAGTTCAGCAACCGTTTATGACACTCAATGATTCCCCAGACCCTATAAGTTCTCAGCAATTGGCTGCTGCCATCACCAACACAAGCTCATAAACAAATGGGTTACCTGGACTTTGACCATTTTCTATTGCAGTCATTGCTGTTAGAGAGTAATTGGAGCCTGAATACAATCTGTAACCCTATTTTGCTTACAAGAAGAGGCAAATCGATTGCTCCACAGTGTTGTCTTTCTCCTTGTACAAGCAACAAGAATTCAAGCCTTACAAAGCACATGATCAGGCAAATAAAGCACCCAGATGCCCTAAGTGTATTATAAGAGTTTAATTCCCAGCGCCATATAAAAATACGTTCTCAGGGGACCTTCCAGGTTGAACATAAAGGTCACAGAGGTACAAGTAACCAACTCCCTGAAGACTCAGTCAGCACTGTCCATTCACAAGAGGTTCTTAGTCCTTCGTCATAATACGTTTGATATACTTTAGCAAGGTATGGGCATATAGTGATGCATAGCTAAGTCATTAGGTGTCATATATGCGGGTTTCTATTTATTCTCCCCTTTCACAGACTAGTGAGCAGAGGTCAGTTACTTCCCATAAAATTTCTTGTTCAGAAGAAAGATCAGAAGGTTGACGTTTACTTTTGCTCTGTCAAACAACTTCATGACCGCAACACCTTCATACTGCAGCTGCAAAAGATCCTACCAAAGAGAATATGTTTATGAGTGAGGAATCCTCAACAGCTTATGACTATACAACACCCTGTGATACACCAGGTTTTTGAAGAATATCTATCAGAAAGTACATGGCATAAGCCAGAAAAATGAGCGAGCTGAAGATCCACTCTTACTTTTCATGCACTGTCGCTTTAAGACTTTTCAGATCTTTTATTTTTTGATCTGTGCTTATAAAAAAATTACAAAAGGGCAGAAATAGAAAGCAATTCCAAGAAAGCTGTATTTCAGATCTAGACATCACCAGGCTTTGCATTCGCATAACAGCCATAAAGTTGTAATTTTTAGGAACGGTCTCTCTTCCATGTGCCTCATCTTATTACGTACCCAGGAAACATTGCAACATTCCACAGCATGGCTTTCTAAAAAGCTTATCTGCCATAGATCTCAGTGAGGTGGTTTAGAACACTGCAGTTTAAGTCAGACAAAGAAACAGCATCTCCATTAGTACTAAATATATGATGCTGATTCCATTTCCCCAGCATTTATACAGTTTTTCTAGTTATTCTTTCCTCTTGTCAGTGATGAACCTGACAAAGCAATAAGACTCCCTGCACTGATTCATCTCAGTAATGAATTTCTTTCAGCAGCTCCCTCTCTTGAATAATACATACTGGACAAGGCATTCAGGTGATACCACTGCAGGGAAACATTGCATGTGTTCCGAAATCTGCATCTGGCTCCTGCAGCTGTCTAGCCTGGGTGACATGGGAGTAAACATCATAAAACTATTTCTGCTGCTTTCTGTAAAAATTCTGGCAATGCAAGGGAAGCCAAATACGCTAATGCTATATTTGGATGAGCAATGGCAGTTTCTTCATTGCTGTCTTCTCAGAACACCTGCTTTTTCCACAAAGCAGTGCTACGAAGACACAGCAGTATAGCAATACACGTGCTTGAGGACCAAGCAAGCTTCGGTAGCCACATGAACCAAAAAGTTTGCGAGCAGCTCCAGCAGATTGGAGTTGGAATGAACTACAGGAGTTCTTAGAGCATGTGTATAGGATGTACAAGGCAGCTGTCCCTCCCAGCAGCCAGTTAGGAAGTGTGACACAGACTTATCTGTGCGCAGCGTGCTTCTGTGCACAATCTGTTTCAAGACCCCTGAGATACCCGTAATTAACATACCTAGTGATGCCTGGAGACCAAGTTTTGGCAGACGCACAAATGTGGACAGAGATGCCAGACATAACAGTACGGGTGTGGGAAGAAGAATGGGGACCATTGGGGAAAAGTTCAGTCTGTATGCCTGTTCTGGCAGCCTTGTGTAAGTAAAGGTTGAGGATTCATAAGAACTGGATAGCTAAAGAAACCAGTAGATGCAGGGTGACAGAAGGAATACCAGTAAGTGATGAGCAGCTCAAGTCAACACACCCAAGCCCAGCTGACTGCTGCCACAGACTCCTGATCTCTCTGCTATAGCAGAAGGTTGTTGAAAGTGCACACGCATGTGTGTGTACACATATAAGTGTAGCTAGGAATGCAAACTGAGATCAAGCTTTCATTAGTAAAGATACAAGTTAGTCTGAATTCCCCATTTGCATTGCATCTGTTCCCCCTGCAAGAGATTGGTTGTTTTTGAGACAGTTTTTCCACACTGTTCAGGCAGAAAACATGTCATTAATATTTTGATAAAGAGTCTGGCAAGCAGAAGAGCTATTTGCTGGTCATATACAGCCCATGGAACTCATATGCCATACACTGTCATTATTAAATAAGATAGTTCTTACCTGATAATGTAACATAAAGGTTTCCATCTGTACCCCCATGAATTTTGCTTTTACCTCAAAATCTCCTACTTCTTCTGTTGGACTGATTTCAAATATCACATTTTTAAACCTGTGAATTTGAGAAATTAAAAACCACAATTCATTACTGAACATGCAGTTCCTAATGACACGGAGAGAACATACCTGATGAAATCTGAAGATAAATTTCTAAGAATTCTATTCTTAACTTCTAATTCTATATCATCATTTGGAAAGAGACCATAAAAGCCAACCAGACTCAGTACAACAATGAATGGAAGCCTAACAGATTTTATGCCTAGTAGATCACATCTTTGTGCAAGCACAGTAGGAAATACAATAATTGTGCCCATGCATATCAACAGCCTACTTCAGCGCATGCACATCTACACCCCATTTAGTGCACAGAGTACAAAATCATTCAGGGTTGAAAATAATTCTAATAACAGGTAGCTTCTCTATATCCTGCAAAAGACAGACCAATTTCTCAAGGCTAGGTAACTGCAGCTGAACAAACTCAGGTTAGCAACGAGTTGATTTTTCAGCAGTGAGAGTTATTAACCGTAGCAGCAATTCACCCGAGGAGGTACCCTTCCACAACTGGGGGTGTGGGGGATGCGGGGGGGGGAAGAGGGAATCATCTTTAATTCCTGTTAAACTTCTCTACCAGAAGATCTGCTCCTGTTTAACCAGAAAGGAGAGAACTGCGAAGTAATCAATATGTGAAGATTCTTGGTACTGTGCCAGCCGACGTAGTCAAAACAATGTCTTTGCCTTTAATAGCTAAGTCTGCCAACAATGCCAACCACAAGACAGTCTCACCAACTCAGACAAATCTCAGGATGGACAGAACGCAAAGATTCCCTGCAGTGCCAAAAAGGATTCTGTTCCTCAACTGTGAGCACCAAGATGAGTTGAAAGAAAGAGAATGCAAAATTCCCATTTCTCTCTTTTTCTGGGAAAGTTATTTAGCTCTAACGGGTTTTAAAACAACACTCACTGGTTAACTTGCAGGTCCTCAATCTCTAAAAGCACTCCCTTCTCATGAAGTCGAGCTGCTGTATATTTTAGAGAAATCTTTTTACTATTTTTGCCTTTCATCTCCCGAGGCTTCTTAGAGACCCTGGGAAAAACAAAAGACAAAACAAACAAACAAACAACAACAAAAAAAACCAAATGATCAGTCAAATGAATAAAGAGAGTTTGAACAGCAAACATTTAATCCTATTTCAGTGAGTGGCTAGAACCCAGTATAGCTGATCAACTGTGACTAACACAGCTGATAGATTATACATTTCTACTAGTGAGTTTATCCACAAAGCATTTGTAGCTCTGATCAGATTTTTGACTTTCCACAATTTACCAATAAACACACAATTTACACAACAGGAGCGCAAAAACCAACAGTACTTTATAGAAAGCAGTACCATTTATGATTAGGCAAAAGATAATGTTCTTATGCTTAACAAGACATTTTACCAGTACTCTGAAAACAGACCGATAAGAGTTACTTTGACACATACAGGAAAAAAAAAAAAATGTAGTTGATTAAGGCGATGATCCAAGATTACACACACTGCATATATTTACGTATGACCTATTGCCCCAATAGATTTAGACTTTTTCATCTCTCCTCCTCTTCAATCTCAGTGTACTGACCATATGTCCAAGAAATGAGCCATTATGGTTGCCCTCCTTGCTCCATCAGACTAATCGCTACCTTATGGCCTGTCCTTCGTCACTGCACTACAGTTAAAATTCCTGCGCATCTCTGAGAAAACAGAAAGACCTAGCCTACCTTACACTTCAGATTCTATTTTAAACCAGGATGTTTGATGCCAGCAATTTCAGGCTTAAGGCCTACTACTGTTTCCCTTTTTTACTTTTCTGTGCTTCACACCTTTCCAACAACAAGCCACAAGGGTCCAAACCCAACTGTGAAATTTCATCAAAATAGGAAGTTATTTCTGCAGCTTGTTCAGATGAAAAATGAGAGGGCAAACAAGCGCAGTTATTTTGAAAAAGTTTTCGTAGTCTACTAAGGACTATGCTGTGCTTGCCTGTCAAGGTAAAGAGGAGAGAAATTGGGGAGGAAGACAGCTTTTTTTTTTTTTTTCCAGGAAAATCTGAATCTGAATTGTCTTACACTACACCAACCAACTCCCTTTGGGAAGAAAAGAGGAGAATTCATGATCAATGCTGTCACTAAGTAAGTAGGGTATTTTCATTCTCTGCTCCACGAAAGGATGATAGGACAGACTGACCGAGCAGCATGTGCATTATCTGAGCAACCCACTCCACTCCCTCTGGCCTCTCTACACTCCCCTCACTCAAATGGACCAAAATGCTTTCAAGTATGTCTCTTTGTCCCATTCAGGGCACCACCCTCTCCCTGTACTTTCCCACCACGGCCGAGACCCTTCCCTAGAAGTATCACTGCAGTACAGAGCCTTGCACCAAAGAGCTCTGTGCCGATGGCATTACAATTCTTCTTAGCAATGACCTACATGTTCTTTTTGTAAGGAGCATTTCTAGGGTCACAGCATGGTTCTGAGATACTTACTTGCCCTTGCTGGCCAGGTTATCCAAGCAGGTTTTGATGTAGCTTTTGTAATAATCCACTTGTTCCCCATAAAAGGTAGCTTTGGAGTTCAAGGCACTGTATGTCTGCTGCAGCTTCACCAGCTCTGCCTTTCTTCTCTGACGGTATCTACGCTGATTTCGGATATCCTACAGCACAGAGCAAGACATGCAGAGACCTACCAGTTACTGAAGCTCTCTGGCCTCTCAAGCCCAAAGCATTGAGGCAGACTGAGACGCACTATTTGATTTTGCTTAGCCCTCCTTCAGGCTATAAGTTGTAGTAAGATTCCTCAGTCACACTTGCCTCAGTTTAAGTGTCATCACTTCTTCTTTGTGTTGACTATTTTTGGAACTAACCAACTCTACACAGCAGTTCATTTGAACCTTTTGTTGCTTTCTCAAACTTCAGTGCTGTCATAGTATATGTCAACAGTGTCACAGTATGTGATCTACGGCAGGCAGCAATTTTTGCCTCCACTGGGTAGGAAGGGTACCTTACAAAACAAGAACTATAACCACAACAGTGCATAGACTTCCTCATCTTTGTTAGTCAGCCATTTTTAAGCATGTTCCATTAATAACTGAAAAAAAAATATGACGTGTACAAGTCGACTTCTATTTTCATTTCTGATACTTATTGATGACAATGATCAATTCTAATCTGACCTCTAAAGGTGACAATTCATTCACTTTACATACATAATCTTTCCCACATATGTTGGCAAACATATGATATGAAATATATTATTAATGTAGCAACATGCAACAGTATCATATCCCTCCTGCAAGTTTTTCTTAGCTCCTCCCCTTTTAGCATTTTAGGTATTCTTGAATGGGTATATTTAATTAAAAATAATACTTAGGATTTCTTTAAGTTATGGGCAGAACTTTCATGCATGATTAAGTTTGTAGAGGTGCTATTTACAGTAGTAAAAAGGAGTAGGAGAAAAGATCACACATTAGGGCTTCACCCAATGTATAACACTTTCTTAAGGTGCCTGAGATTCTGGTAACACAATCATTTGAGAAAACACAAACTTCCCATAAAAATAAAGGACTTTCCAACTATGAAGACACGGAAACACTGCAGCAAATGGTATGCTTTTTATGTCTAACTACTGCAAAACTGACTCCTTCTGAAAACTCGCACCAATTTCACAACACTGCAAACTGTGGAAAAACTCGACTATGATTACTAGGAAGCCATGCACTGACATACCTTTGCAATGTCATTGATTATTTCCTGATATTTATTTTTTGCATTCACTGTCCCCAGTTCTGTCAATTTCTTCAGGCCTGTCTTGATTTTCTCTTTTTTTCCCTGAAGATTTAAGTTGCTGTCTTCCCTTACAGACACAGATTTTTTCATCTTATCGGGAGTTTTAGCATCACGAATGGCACGTTTCTGCATAGCTCTTTGGTGCTCTGCTTCCTAGAAAAACAAAAAATTACAAGTTCATAAGCATATTGGTTGTTTTTTTTTGTTTTTGTTTTTTGTTTTGTTTGTTTGCTTGTTTTCTTTTTAAAGGTGACAAAGAACTAGAACCAGATCATCTGACCTCCAGCATAACAGGATACAGAATTTTGCTCAGTTGTTCTGGTACTGACTCTAATGAATCCATGTTTGATGGACACATTCCATGTACAGGAACCAGAAGAAGCCTACCTACTGTTTAAAACAGTCTTCTAGATAAATATTTTCTAGCAACTATCAGAGGAGTAAGATTCACACATACAATTTATTTCCATTATATTACCTCCTCATTATTGTTACATGTTGCTCCAAAATCAGTGGAGAAAGTTTCACTACAATACATAATGCAGATTCCCAAGTATACCCACATATATCTCAATAAACAACAATTTATCAGTCTAAAAAGAATGTGAAGAAAAATTCTTCGTACTTGCTCTGAGGTAGCTGGAGTTTCCAAGATTTCAGTCAGTGTTTCCCCTGGTTGGAAGCGGATTACATCAACAATTAAACGTTTTGTGCTGCAGAGAAACCGAGGAGAACAGGAGATAAAAGTTTAAGCCAAAAGACCTTCAATATTGCTCTGCAATAATAGCAATGTTACTCATTTACCTTGAAGTTATATTGTCACTGGATACACTCTGGCAGTCATAAGCTAGACCTGAACAGAACTATGATATTAATTTACTTTTTTGACACTATTTTATCTGAAAGTGATTCCCTAAAAGGTTCATCTACATAGTACGTAGAACTGCTTCCTAGCACCTTCTCAAACAGCAAGGACATTACCCCATATATTCCAGGGTAGCCCCAGTACTGCCACCTGTACCACAGAAGCTGTAATTTGAAGGTGAAAGGTAAAGCAGGTAACAGCAACAGCAATTTCATGCAGCCAGGAAAAGTCTGTAATATTACCCATCCAAAAGTGCACTTCAGTGCTTTGTAACATGTATCAAAAAACCTCCATAGGACTTTTTTTTTTTTTTAAAAACATGTACACTAATTGAGCCAAAGTGAGTACCTGCCTCCAATCTAATGACAAACAGGGTCATTCCTTGATCTCAGAATCAAAGATCAAGATCTGTGATTTAATCACAGTCACTGCCTAGTCTGAGGCAAATCTGTTCCCGAGCCAGATGACAAAACCAAATAGTGCCTTCAATACTTTGCAATCAGGCTGGAATTATTTCTGGCATAATGCAAAGTGCATCAACACCTTCCTTACAATCCACATCTTAGATGACTTTAAGCACACCTGATAAATCTTTACTTTTGAAATCAATGTCGCTTTCTTCTGGTGGGCAGGGAAATACTGCCATATCTTTCAAGAAACCCAGTTAATTTAAAGTTATTTTTGGAGATAAAACTTTCTTTTGAGAGATCATTGCTCCGTCTAGGCCAAACGTAAGCTGACCTGAAGAATTCTCAGTTAAGCTATCTAACGTCTGAGCAGGAATGCATCCAGAGCAGGTGAATATGTAACTGAATGCCAGGTGGCTGCTCTATACATCCCAACAACAGGTATTTGCTTAAAATTGTCAAAGAGTCAATATTAGTACTAAGTCCTCCCAGATTAAAAAAAAAAAAAAAAAAAGTCTGGCAATGATGAAATCATGGACTGTACATTGGTCTCTTTCTATCAGTCTACTAACAACTCTATTTCCCAAAAAGTTATTAGTCTTCATCTATCAGAGTCAAGTCTGGGGGACAGAGTGCAGAGGGAACAGACAAGCATTATAAATGAAGAAAGGTGAGTGGTAACATTCCTAAGGAGATATTTCCCACAAACAGGGGAAAAGCTACAGGGAGAGTATCGTTAAGTTACCATCATCTCCCACTTCACTAACAGGATACAGACGTAGTCTGCTCAAAGGCTATAACAATCAGCTAATTCTGTAAGAACTAGCAATTTTAGCAGTACAGCATCGCATATGCTAGACATTCAGTTACCCACAAAATTTTTTTATGTCACATTCTGTTGAAAACATTTGCACAGGGCATTATATAGGCAACACAAATATGAATACATCTTAACTTTACATCAATACACTTCAGAGTTAAAAGTAAATTGCGATGAATGCTATGGGTTATTTACAATAATCCTAACAAATTATTCACATGCAAGTAAATCCAACTGCTGCTGTCACACTTCTTCACAACTGGAATATTTTCTTTTCTAGTAGTTTTTCCCCTCCAGAATAATCCAAGATACACTTTTAAAGAGTAACAAATTCTACAGTGACAATGAACTAGCAAGAACAAATTTAACAGCCACAGCATTTGAAGGACGTGGCTACAAGTTCAGTGTATTTCGAATAAC
>VXAL01005844.1:12432-26447 GCA_013399475.1 Chauna torquata
CTGTTTTTAGAAAACTCCCACAGATTAATAACAGTGAAGTTAGTTCCTTCCTCCTTCCAGCCCAAAAAAGAGAGATAAGAAAAGATAACATTCTTTTTTATCTTTATTATTCCTCTATCAGATATTCACTAATGTATACAAAACACTCAATAGGAGGGAAAAAAAAGTTATTTGTTCATATGCCAAAGATTGCTACAGGGACATGTATCACTTAATATATTTATTACTCAACTCTGAAAGGAACACAGACATCTCCAGAATGAAGGATGGATCTTTACAAACAAGCTGGAACACACACAGAAATGGCTCCAATGTAAGGGAACAAAAATAATTTTGGAATTTCTGTTCATGTTCTAGAAACAGGAGTGGTGCGAGGTAAGGGGATTGAAGACAAGAAGAGAAAGAAGTGAGGTGTATTTTTTTCAGGGTAACAGGTTCTGCAGTCAGAGGAATAAACTGGAACAAATTTGCTGTTCCTTTTTTAGAGCATGTACTTCCAGTTGACCAATGATAATTCCTTTGATAGCTTCTTTACTGCGCTTCAAATCATCTAAGGTAATATCACACATTTCTTAAGTAAAAAAAAAATAGGTCACCTATTAAGGACTCAATTGTAGGAACTTCTCCAAGATCATCCAGCAACTCATGAATTGGATCATTGTGCTCAGGAGCAATTGCATCTTGATGGTCTAAAAGCAGCTAGATGAACAGAAAAAAACATTTATGTGAACCATAAATCCTTTTCTAGACAGTGAAATAACATTACTTCGCACTGGTATCTTTTAGAAGAAGATCTTACTTCACTGAGCTCCAAAGCCACAATATCACCATTCAAAACTGTGCCATTATCATACATTCACATACTTTCAAAAGAAGTTTTTAAAAAACACTAGCAAGTTACTTCATTCTATAAACTTACAAGCTCTTGCACACGACAATGGAACAACACCTTTCACGTTTATATTTGGTTACTTCGAGTTTCAAACAGAAGCAGTATTTTCTTTGTGAGGGCTGCTTATAAAGGGCAACTGAGACCAACGTATACTTACAGTGTGCGTATTGATGATTTCACCAATAGAAATATAAATAACTGGTTTAGTGAGAGTCACCAAGTCAGAATATTCATCAATATTAAATTTATCCTGCAGTTCAGGGACCTCACAGGCAGCCTGAAAAAAACGTCTAAAAGAAGAAGAAAGAAAAAAAGAAGAAAAACGAGTCACAGGATCTATCAAGAACATCAATTCCCCATGATAAGCCCAAGCACAGTCACTGTTTTTTAAACTATGGTACATTACAACATACTACAGTTTGTCAGCCCTAGTTTATCACATCAAAAGTAACCTAGTAAATTCAATTATTGTTATTAGCCATGTCGGCACTGGCTCATTTTCAGCATCTGCAGGACAGGTCTATGGCTCCAGTGACCTTGTTCACACATCCTCCTGTCTTTGCTGCAATAACACCCCTCGCTCCCAGCGATCTCTAGTTCTCTTTCTTCCAAAAGATGAAAGGTGTAAGATGACAATTCTTGAATGAAAAAGCTAATTTTACTACACAAACAGCTAAATGCCAGCCTGCTCTCTTCCTAAGCATCATTTAGTTTTCATAGGGAGGCAGGGTTCATACAGGAAAGAATGCATGTCTGCTCTAGTTGCTCAAGGCCAGAGTATCACAATAAACACACAGAAAAACAATCTTTATTCTAGAAACTTGTAAGTCAAAACACTTGACTTGGCAATCTCATTAATACATTATGTATTGTTTGTAAATTCCAGGTACACATTTTATCTGCCATTATTACTGATGCTTATGGAAGTCTGGAACGTAATCTCTTATTTTCAACAGACTGCATATTTGACAGAGATGGAATTTACCATATTTAAAATTTATTACCATCCCTTTTTATTTGCAATGCTATCCTCTGCCAAACTTTTCAACTTAATCACATAAAGTCTTCTACCTGAACTTCTGGTATGACTGTGATAGGTATTCATTAATGATGCTTAGATGTGCATTGTCTCCCATGAACATCTTATTGGATGCAGCATGCTGCAACATCTTTGCAATGGAACCAAGGTTTCTGCGTTGATCCGTGGTCAGCTGACCTCCAGCTGAAAGATCAATGATGTCAAACGCATCTGGTGCTACAATGGCTGGATTCATGTAGCGATAATAGAGTAAGTTGCCAACAATCTAGAAAAAGTTGAGAAGAAACACATCAAGAAAAAATGGTATAGACCCCAATAAATTTTACTGAAACTACTCTGAACGAGTTTTGGCAAATTATTTTCTTGTAAGCCATAGGCTCCTTCCAAGATAAAGAGTCTACTGTGCTGCTGTATACAAGCACATGCTATCCCAAAGAATCTACAGGGTTAAAAAATACACATATTAAGATGTGGCAGGATGGTCAACACAAAGAGGGAAGACTGAGCACTACCAGTTCCAGGACAATATAGCTGCAGATATTCCTATGCATAAAGATCTTAAAATTTAACTTATGAAAACATATAGACAGGCAATATTACAAGTTACAATGAACTACTCATTAGCGTAAGACAGTCTGTCATGAGAATTAAATAGCTTAGCCTAACAGAGGGCAGAATGACCATAGCATAGAGGAACCTGGTACTGCAGTCCCAGTAAGGAACAAGAGCTAATTCTTAGAGAAGTGTGCAGAATTGACTGCCATCTCCAACACAGCAAAAATGGTAAAGAAGCATGGCAAACCAAGGACCTAAACTGAGAAAACAGCAGCTACTTTCCAGCCCTTTTCTAAAGCCCTTTTCTCTTTCAGAATAACTCTTTGACAAGCCAGAAATGTTTTCAGCTACAGACCCCCCGCTAAAAGCAAGCGAGAGCAACTGAGAAACCATGTAATCCAGAGGTAAGAAACTCAGAAGTACAGAAGATGAATGGCCTTTGACATTTAAAATCCAATTTACCTCATTAAATGTGAACAGCAATAAACTTTGAGGAACCAAAAATGAAGATTGCACATTATTCATATGCTCATACATACACTTCTAACCTGTATTTGATATTTTGCCTTAAGTAATTCCAACAATGAAAAGGAATTAGTCCAGCATGCTGATGTAAAGCAAAGTTCTCACACCACATGCTCTAATATTTTCTGGTGGTTCACAGAAATTTGTAGAGGGCCAGGTCACAGAATCTTGGCTTCTCCTGCTTGACATGTGACTTGAATGCACAGAAGAGATCAGAAGTCTGAAGAAACAGCTGAAACCAGAGAGAAAAAGCCTAGCCATTGCTAAGCAGCCCCCAAAATTAACTGCTTTCAGAGAGGTCATGTTTTTGACAACTGTTTCATGCAAGCTCCTGCTGTACTCTCCCTGATTACATCACAGGATCACAACACTCAAAGCTGTTAACTACATAAGAAAATACATCTGCGAGAGAAACTGTATTAATAATATTAAAACTTGCAGAGGGAGAAGAACAATATATTATATGGGTAGCTTTGGGTCCTAACAAATCTACAAGTGGTCATTGCACACAGCTGCAGTTTTGACTTTCATGTGGACCGTGACATTGTTTCCACAAAGATTAATGAAAACCGCAGTTTTCCACCTAAATTTACAGATGGAAAAAATTAATTCACCTGCATAGAAAGAATCGATGCCTCAGAATGGGAAAGCACAGAACTAGAAGAGAGAAGAAAACAGCATTCAGATTGGTAATTATTTTGTAATGAAGCAGAGGCAGAGAATCTTAAAGAGACATTGTCAAGTATTTTAAGACCCAAACTTTGTTTTATTAACAAGCAAAGCATTCACTGACACAAAAACTTTCATAATTACAAAAAGCCATAAAAACAGAGAATTTTCAATGAAAGTGACAAAGCCATATTCATCTGGGAATGCCTACTGTTAGAATCCCTTTTAGTTCTCCAAATCTATTGAAATGCAAAATATAAAACTGACTAGACATCATGAAAAGTGACACTCTATACACTCCTGCTAAAATATCCTAGAGCATTACAGGTAAGGGAACAAGGAATATCAGAATTTTGCATACAGACTCTTTAACTTGACATTGTCTCTTTAAGAAAAAAGAGTAGCTGGCTCTGATCACACCAGCAAAAACAAAGTTTACTTTCCAGAAGCAAGAGTACTCCAAGTCAAGAAACCTGAAGGACACAATGCCCAAGATACTAAAAGCAAAGCAGAAGCAACAGGATGCCTCCTTCTGAACACCGTATTACATCTCAGGTGATGTACATGAAGCTAAAAATCAAAAGCATGACGTGAAACATTTTACATCTGTAACAACAAATAACCTGTATACAGGTTTACATACACTCCTCTCCACACATACCCTCAACAAAGGAGAAGAACAAGATGCATTTGCCACAGCCAGTTTGGCTGATAATTATTCACAAAGGTGTTCAGCTCCTCACCTTCAGAAGTTCATCCTCATCAGCATCAGGAAACTTCTCATACAGGGAGTCTTTCAGTACCTTGGCAATGAAACGCATTCCATAACTTTGAAGGAAAGAAAAGGCAATTAAAACTGCTGCAAGCATGAACCCACCAATAACTTCTACAGGGTAATACTGTGGTACATCAGACTCACGGGATTTTGTCGACTGAACTAACAATGGCAGACAGGAACTTGTCTGTCACTGTCCTCATATTTCTGATTGAGGCATCCAGGCGTGTCCTCACCTCTTCATGATTTAGAGCTTGTTCAGGTGTAACATCGTATGGCAGTTTGCTATTTGAAGAAGTCAAACATGTGAAGGTGAGCATTCCTCAGGCTAGCTCATTTCTGTCAGAGCTAAGCAGAATTTCTAGCTTAACACAGAAACAAGCCTACATTCTCACTTGGCTGCCAAGAGCTGTGCATTACCTTTGATTAACATTATAGGCACTGGAAGAGCTAAGGATTTCTTGTTTTTATCTCCTCTGCTCTCCCTGCAATGGCCATTTTAAGAAAAGGCCCAGCTAACTCAAAACTGTACCTTCTTGTACAGCATACAGAAATGCATACTAGGCAAAATAAAAAAGTGTCATCTGCGACATGTAGTAGTACCTCAGATTGCAAATAAAGCCGTGAAAAAGCAAGCTGCAAATTTCAATGTTAAGATGACAAAATCATGCAGTGTGCTGTGTTCTGAGGCATACCTTGTATGCCTTTTTTTCCCTGTCTTTTAAAGTGTGTTTAAAAAAAAAAAAAAAACACAACAGAATCTTCAAGATCTAGCAAATCTCATGCACTGTTAAGAAAAAGAAACCAGAATGGAGTGCATGGCGCTCTGCCTGTGGATGGATGAGGAGCTGACTGAGAGCTTGTAGGTCAGGATTAAAAGGGAGGGCAGGGACAGGTGACATTATAGTAGGGGTCTGCTACAGGCCACCCAACCAGGATGACCGAGCGGATAAAGCCCTCTATAGACAGATAGGAGCAGCTTCACATTCACAAGCCCTAGTCCTCACGGAGGACTTCAACCACCCCAATATCTGTTGGAAAGACAACACAGCAGGGCATAAGCAATCCCGGTTTCTGGAATGTGTTGATGATAAAACTTCCTTCTCCAAGTGATAGAGGAGCCAACGAGGAGAGGTGGTATGCTGGACCTTGTTCTCACCAACAAGGAGGGGCTCGTGGGGAATGGGAAGCTCAAGGGCAGCCTTAGCTGCAGTGACCATGAAATGGTGGCGGTCAAGATCCCTAGGGCAGTGAGAAAGGCGTACAGCAAGCTCACTACCCTGGACTTCAGGAGAGCAGACTTTGGCCTCCTCAGGGATGGTTGGTAGAGTACCGTGGGACAAAGCCCTGGAAGGAAGAGGGGCCCAAGCAAGGTGGTTAATACTCAAGGATCCCCTCCTCCAATCTCAGGAGCAATGCATCCCAACAAAGAGGAAGTCAGGCAAAAATGCCAGGAGGCCTGCATAGATGAACAAGGAGCTCCTGGACAAACTTGAACACAAAAAGGAAGCCTACAGAGGGTGGAAGCAAGGACAGGTAGCCTGGGAGGAATACAGAGAGATCATCTAAGCTGCCAGGGATCAGGTTAGGAAAGCTAAAGCCCTGATAGAATTAAATATGACCAGGGACATCAAGGGCAACAAGAAAATCTTCTGTAAGTATGCCAGTGATAGAAGGAAGACTAGGGAAAATGCAGGCCCTCTCCAAAAGGAAACAGGAGACCTGGCTACCCTGGATATGGAGAAGGCTGAGGTACTCAACTTTTTTGCCTCAATCTTCACCAACAAATGCTCTAGTCACACGTCCCAAGTTGCAGAAGGCAAATGCATGGACTGGGAGAATGAAGAACCATCCACTGTAGGAGAAGATCAGGTTTGAGGCCGTCCAGGGAACCTGAAGGTGCACAAGTCCATGGGACCTGATGAGATGCATTCAAGGGTCCTGAGGGAACTGGTGGATGAAGTTGCTGAGCCACTATCCACCGTATCTGAGAAGTCATGGCAGTCCGGTGAAGTTCCCACTGACTGGAAATACAGCCCCCATTTTCAAAAAGGGGAAAAGGAAGACCTGGGGAACTACAGGCCAGTCACTCTCACCTCTGTGCCCAGCAAGATCACGAAGCAGAACCTCCTGGAAACTATGCTAAGGCACATGGAAAACAAAGAGGTGAATGATGAAAGCTAATATGGCTACACTAAGGGCAAATCGTGCCTGACAAACTTGGTGGCCTTCTACAATGGGGTTACAGCACTGGTGGATAATGGAAGAGCAACTGACATCATCTATGTGAACTTGTGCAAAGCGTTTGACATTGTCTCACACGACATCCTTGTTTCTAAATTGGAGAGACATAGATTTTATGGATGGACCACTTGGAGGATAAGGAATTGGCTGGATGGTTGCACTCAGAGTTGTGTTCCAGGGCTCAATGTCCAGGTGGATTCTCCCCCTCTGCTCTGCTCTTGTGAGACCCCACCTGGAGTACTGTGTTCAGCCCTGGGGTCCCCAGCATAAGGGTATGGACCTGTTGGACCAAGTCCAGAGGAGGGCCATGAGGATGATCAGAGGGCTGGAATACCTCTCCTACGAAGACAGGCTGAGAGAGTTGGGGTTGTTTAGTCTAGAGAACAGAAGGCTCCACGGAGACTTAATAGAAGCCTTCCAGTATCTAAAGGGGGCCTAAAAAGAAAGCTGGAGGGGGACTTTTTAAAAGGCCATGTAGTGATTGGACAAGGACTAATGGTTTCAAACTGAAAGGGGATAGATTTAGATTAGATATAAGGAAGAAATTCTTCGCTATGAGGGTGGTGAGACATTGGAACAGGTTGCTCAGAGAAGCTGCAGATGCCCCGTCCCTGGAAGCATTCAATGTCAGGTTGAATGGGGCTCTGAGCAACCTGTCTAGTGGAAGATGTCCCTGCCCACGGCAGGGGGGTTGGAACTAGATGATCTTTAAGGTCCGTTCCAACCCAAACCATTCTATGATTCTATGAATGACAGAAAATCATCTAGCACAAAGAGGTCTTGCAATCCAATTGTCATCAGCAGCTGATAATAATTAGAAAGATGTTAGGCCTAAAAGAACTGCAGCGTTATGCTTCTTCTCCAGTAAAAGAGGTTTTGTTTGTTTGTGAATAGTACCTACGTTTGCACAGGCTACATACAAAATGGAAAAAGACTGAACAGAGACTGACATGGAAGTGATCCTCAATTATTTTTTCTGACCATGATTTCTTCTAGCTTAGAAAGCATCTCATAGCTAATTATCGATTCAACATAGGCAAACACCAAACAGCATCTCTTCTTTCATCTCCTAATGAGACTCCCTTCCATTACCCTCAGCACCACTGCCAAAAAATGATCTTTCTAACTTTCAGAAGAAAGCCATCCTGAAGAGATGGAAAAAGAAGACATCGACTGGACAGATGTACACAGTGAAGCGAAGGATGGCTTGGAATGATTAACAGAGCAATGCAAAGCAGCTCAGCAATGTTTAGAAAAACATAATAGTAACAGTTCCATACCTGGCCTCACCAGTCTGAGATTCCATCTGGTTAACCCAAGACTTGTAAATATCCACTGGATCAGTTTTGATATTGAGTGATTTGTCATCGATGATTTCCTTAACAACTGGTGCCAGGATCTGCCTCAGGGCATTCTGACCACGGGCACCACGGTTGAAACTTACCACCATTTTAATAACAGTAGGATTTCCAGTCACAATTTCATGTATTTGGTCTACTTTTGATCTGAAAAAGAAAGAATCAATATGAAGTACGAGGTACGCATAATTCTATCAGCTTTAGGTATGCTTCTCAGCATCACCCTCAGGAAACAGATGACAGATTTGTACTGAAATCTCAATACAGCAATAAACTACAACACTATATAATACTGGAACACATCAAGACAGATCAGGCAAGAAACTTTATGACCACCATCTGGGAATTCCAACACAACTTGCCAGTAGGCATCTCAATGACAATTAGCATAAATCCAATTGTACAGTCTATTTGAGAACACAACTCAAAAATATAAATGAAACAAAGGGTGCTTTACATAAACAGAAGAAAAAGAGCTGTAGGTTTCTTTCAGTATTTAAAATAAGCAAGCAAGTAACAACAAAAGCCATTCCTAGTATATCACTATGGGAAAAACAGCAGCAGAGAATAAAGCATCTACATTTCCCTGAACTATTACTCCAGAGATGACTTAACATCTAAAAGAGATTGTTTTGCTATCTGTTTCAGGGCATATACCATCCTCATACTTAAAAAGCATTCAAAAAATGTTTAAGAAGTAATCCCTTCCAATACTTTATGTGCATTCTTCTTCACAGCAAGTTGTGCAGCTCTGCATCATAAAAAAGTCATTATAATACCAAGCTCCTAAGGCCCAACTGACCAAACAAAATATGCCTGAGGACAGCCAGAGTCCCTAAGTCTGACAGTCAATAAAAGTGACAAACAATAAAACTCATTTTCAGCCTTCTCGTCAGTTTTTGAAAAGCTTAGCGTTAGCTGTGTGTCTGGCTTGTAAAGCCTGAGTTTGCACTTTGTTGGAAGTTTTTGTAACTAGACATTAAAGAACTCAGATTAGACTGAGTTTTAGGAAGTCTTTGCATTAGATCAAAAACAGCTGCCTTGTTGAGCAGTGAAATATTGACTAAAGTAAAAAAAGGCTTCATTCCTAATGGACAGACTCAACTCCTCCTTTCTAGACTACAGAAAGGACTAATGTGAAATAGGAAAAGCAGAATGCAGGGATAGTTTAGCATTATCTGCATATTAGCATGAGACATCACATGAAAACTGCCTCAATTCTAGAAACCGCCAAAACTGATTCAACAGCAAGGCTGTGCCATATGGTACCGCATACTTGATCTCTTCCTGCAACGCTGTTTGAAAAAGCCGCAACAACAGATATTCCTCTCTCTGATTGGATGCGTAGTTATACAGTGTGAAGATGACAGAATCCATGAACTTTGTGGATTTGTTTTGAGGCATCTGAAAAATCAGCTTGGCCAAGTAGGTTGGGTTAGTCTGCAACAAAAAGAAAAATTACTTACTGCATGTGTCCACAAAGGCCAGCGTTGCAAAGAGCTATGATGGCGCAAAACTACAGTGCATAAGCAAAGACTGTGCCAAAACATGTAAGCCCCTATGACAAAAGGAATGCTCTAGGATCAGCACTAGAAGCTCCATACCTGAAGTAAGTAGAACAGATGCTGATAGGCTTCCAGCTTTTCTCTCTTCTCTTTGCTCAAAGCTTTCAAACCTCCCCTTTGCTTGTTCAGCATCATCATGTCAGAGAGCTGCTCCTTGTTCTTCTTGGTAAGCTTTTTGCTATGGGAAACAACATCCTGGAAAGAATGGATAGGGATACATTCCACTCTAAATATTTAACAGCATGCAATATTGGAAAAAAGTTGCATCTGAGAACCCACTTGCTTGTATGTGGAAAGGCAGAGTCAAGGGATGAGCGGGGCTATTGAAGTGGAGCATTATTTGTAGTAGCAGTGCTTTCTCTGTTTTGTCCCCAGCTTCCTGATTTTGTCAAGAACCCTAGAAGGGCTAATCGCTTTTGGCAGCAATTACTACCAGAGCTGGTAGCATCCTGAAGATGCTTGAAAAATGTCTCTTTTTAAATTGGGCTTAAAACCTCAAAATTCTGTTTTATATTTAGCTACCTCACTACCTCTACATACTTGGAGAGCAACAGCACTTTTTGCTGCAGGTATTGGACCAAGAGCTGGAGCCTCCTTGAGACATGAAGTTTACTATTATGACTCAGATTTTACACTGGGACAAGGCTAGTGTCATGTCATCCAGGGCCAAATGAAAAGCCAACTGGAACTTCAGCTTGAATAAAAGGCACTGCTGTATCAGCAAGACCTTTTTTTTTTGTGAAATTAATCATCAGGAAAGTGACAGAGGGGGCCTCCTTCAATCAAAAACACCAAGTGGCATGAGCATATTTCCTGCCTCTGAAATCACCTCCCTCTCTGTTACACCATCCAAAATAAGAGAAACTAAAATGTGCAAGCTTGTGTGCAACTAATTTAACCAAAAATGAGCAACAAAACAGAGTTCTCAAAGCCTTCAAACATACAATCTGTTGCCTTCATTGGGTCAATATAGTCTCATGTGGGTTTTCTTTTTTTTTTTTTGGTTTTGTTTTTGCTTTGTTTTTTAATGATTCAGGTCTTGTTTCTTCTTCTTCTATAGATGTCTTTCTAGGGATGCATACTAAATAAGCGGAATGGAGTAAGAACTTACTGGGAGTAAAATCTGTATGTCTGGGGCAATATTTTCTGCTGGGTCTGAGCAACTGAGACCTAAGGCCAGGAGCTCTCCACGCTAACTGCTGCTGGGCTCAGTTCATTCTGTAGTTGGTCTCCCATCAGCACGTTTCCTACCTGCAGTGTAATTTTGTTTTTCACTAGCAGTCCAATTTTGATGTCCATGAGATTGAGGTCATTTTCGAGCTGCTGATTGGATCGGATCAAGGTTACAACTTCCTCACGCAGTTTCATTAGCTCAAGCTCCTCCTGGAAATCTTGGTCACTCTGATCAAGCAAGTGGACAAATTTCCGAACCACAGCCATAGGTGGGTTTTCAGCATTAACTAAAAATAATTAAGAAAACATCAGGGGACAGGAAACATTAATAAATACGTGCCTTATCAATGTTTAAGCAGCATGCCAAGCAGCAGCCAAGCCAGGATAAATTAACACCACCATGTCTGAACAGCTTCCGACAATGTCTGTAATTTCTTGTTTTGAGTAAATCATGACAGAAGCGAACAGTAAAGAATGAAGTAAATATCAGCCTACGGTAGTCCACACTGCTGAATTTATCTCAATAGTTATGGTTCTATTTCTCAGCAGCAAAAGCAATATCTGGAATCAAGTTTTCCTTCAGCCTCAAGAACTATCTACTCTCTGCACTACCCTACCAATTTCATCTCAATTGATCTTCTTAACTGTCTTGATGTTATAGATCACACTAGCAGTATCCCTTGCAAATAGTGATTCAGGGCACATTAGTTTTATTCCCTTGGCAACACTTACTGAGGGTTTTGTAGTCTTCTCGTGCTTTGTTTGCTCGGATAAAGGCTTGAATTTTTATAACATCGTTTATCTAGGATTAAAAAAAAAAACACATACACACACACTTGAACTCGTTCAGGTAAGAGTAAAAAAGTCAGATGCTGAATTTATTTAACAGGACAGCCTCTTACATGGTCTCTGAAATACTGTAGACGATCTCTATAACGCCTTCTGGCTTGATACATCCTGGTCATTGACTGAATCTATAGAAAAGTAACCAAAATAACTCAGATAAAAGACTTTTCCACAGAGATTACTACCCAAAAGGTTTCAAAAAGAAGAAAAAAATCAGCAGGAAGTCGTCACTACCTTCACTACTTGGTCCTTGTGTGCTCGCAGGTAATCCAAACGGATTTGATACGCCTTCCTCTGTTTATAGCCACGCCACTGGGACTGAAAACAGAAAACACAGGCACTTAGTTTACGTTTCTAATTAAATAGGAGTAATTATAACCCTAAGCTTCTTTCTGGTGCTCAGCTTCCAACTTCCCTTTTGGTTAAGTAAAATGTAACGGAGGCATGCTTATCTTACAAGAGATATAGAGTAAGAGAGATACAGTGAAGCATTAACCATTTATTCCATCAGTTGTAATCATGAGAGACTTGAAATTACCCTACGAAAAGCCTGGGTCTTCAGAAGAACAGTTAGAGAACAAGCATATAACTAAACAATCAAATTCACAGAAACTGTTCTACATGAGAGCCAAGCGGCAAATGCTGCTGGTGGAGAGCAGAATGTATAAACCTTTAGATTGGACTCATTAATACTGATTCTTGGAACAGAAGTTAGGCAAGGGTTGGACTACACTTAAAGGGAGAGAGTGTTACTTTAATGAGTTGGATTTTTTTTTTTTTTTTTTTTTAAATACGCAGAGTGTACACTACTTAGGCAGGAACAAACACACATACACAGCTCAAATAAAGTGGTAATAGGGTGCAAAGCATATATTTCATTTGCACACATTTCAGTTACAACACTGGAGAAAGATTTTTTTCATTGTTTTCCTGCAAATGTGCCCAACTTCATGGTGAATAATCACACCATCTCTTTCACGTCCTCAATTCTCCAAATCCCTGGACAAATGAGAAGAGAAAGAGACTCTCACCCAGGTATACTGAAAGCCATGTTGCTTCTCTTTAATTCATGAGGAATCACGGTAGTAATTCATCACATGGTATTATCAACAAAGACATATCAATAAAGACATACTTCATATTGTCCTATTCACAAAACACTGAATCAGATGATAAAACAACAGCTAACGTTTCCTCAAATGTATTTTTACTCTCTGCAAATCTGCCTGAGGAGACTTTATTGCTCATATATAACATGGTAAAGTAAACTATATACAAAGACTCTTTGGGAGGAAATGCCTTTAGATAATTTGCAAATGAGGTGGAGATAATTGTGTGCAACAACTGTTTGAGTTGAACAAAACCAGTCGATAAGCATGTGCATAGAGGGCAACTGACAAGCACAAGTTTCAAACAGAATTAAAGGATATCATTACCTGGATGCAAGTGATTGCTGGGACTTGTTTCTTCAAAAAATTCATTCTGGAGTTGAATTCCTGGCGAACAAGATAGCCTCGACAGCAAGCCTGAAGTTTCATAATCAGGTTCTCATTGGCCAGCCACAACTGCTCTCGGTTATATGCTGCAGTGACTCCAGATATGGTGCTCTGGATTAGTGTTACGGTAGGAAGAAGAGCCAGAAAAGAGAGTGGAGATACAAGAAATGGGATGTTACAGTAGCTTTCTGAATTGTGCTCAAGAAACTTCCAAGTTGCCCTTCAATATACAGCAACACTACAGTCCTGTATCCCTTTACCAACAGGACAAATTTTCTGAAACACGACAAGGAGTTCTGACACGCAAAGGCTGGTGATGCACAGTGAAATAAATGAATTACAAAGCTTGTTAACATTACTATTGTGTTGAAACACTACCTCTTAGAGTTGCGTTAAGGACTGGAATGGTGGGAACTTCAACTTTTCAGAAAAATGGCATGTTATCTACCCTACCTGTATCTCCTCCCGTGACAGCTGTGTGTCATTTTGCACAAATTCGGCTGGTTCATCCCATCCTCCTTCTTTGGTCCGCAGGTTATGATAATAATGATAGCCTCCTCTCACCCAGTGTTTCACCCATTCGCTGTCATTGCCTCCTAAGAGCAGAAACTGCAGCGTAAGTGTCAAAAACAGATGCGTCTTATCTTTCGCATATACAAATATTACAATAAGGAAATAAACATATACAGATGTTCCTTCCTCTAAGCAACAGAAGGAATGTCTGAGACCCTAATGAACTAATATGAGAACTACCTAAGCATAACACAATAACACATTCTACGAGTAGAGAATATTTTACTGTTTACTTTTTTTCTTTTTTTTTTTTTTTTTTTTTTTTTTTTTTTTTTTAAATTTTAAAAAACAACACTATTTTCTCA
>VXAL01005844.1:26565-39919 GCA_013399475.1 Chauna torquata
CCCCCTCTGGTTTCCATTCTGCATGCAATAATCTTGGATTTATTGCACTAACAGTTAGCTATTTGAGATTCACCTGTCGCCATTTTTCTTCTCTTCACTTCCGCCAGCTCTCGCTGGTACGTCTCAGCACATTCTGGAGTGACTCCATATAGCCCAACATCCGGTGAGCGCAAGGTGCTCAGGGTATGGCCAACATCGCTGTGGTCTACTGCTTCATTAATGGCCAGAATTCCTAAAGAAACTTTGACAACACAAGGAAGTAGGTTACCTTGGCACTCAGGAGCTCAATGTCTCATAGCAAACACAAAACAACAGAATAGAGCAAGGTAATATGTGTGCACACACTTACAGTTAGTGTGTGCGTACACATACTTAACTATGTGTGTGTGCATATATACACACACACACACACACACAAAATATAGATTAAAAAACTACAAAACAACTTGCAGTATAGAGGCCCTTTTAGTATGGAATATCCAGCCATACATGATACAGTGCCTGACAGCACATGATTTTTGCACTCTGAGTCCCTGTATGGGACTGATTTATCAACAATATTTCTCTATAACACACAATGTTTCATCCATCCACCCAGCTCTACCCTGCCAACAGTTTCAGTTAAGACAGCTTCCTCTGGCAGAGCCCGATCACAATGCCTAACTGATTCAAAAGGGGCCTTTTCAATTACTAGTACCATCCCTAGTGAGAACAGCAGCAACATGAGTATGGAGTAGTTTGTAAACAAGACAAAAACCCCGTCGAGTAAAGAGCCACTCCAGGGCTACTCCAGAACTCTGATGCAAATACGGACATATTCACAATAGGAAAGTGAACACAGGAATCACACTTACACAGCAAACATGAGATACAGTAATTTTCAGCACTATATAAGACTGCAAAAATATCTGTTTATACATGGATAGATAAGGGTATCTGAAGATCTTATTCAGGCTCAAGGGAACATACTTCAATCCTGCTTTTGACCAAGTGTTCCTTGGCATGGCATTCAAGCAGCTGCCTTGCCAGAGCTCTTGGTGAGAGTGAGGAAATGGGGAAAGAATTGCACTGGTACTGCTGGGAACAAACAATTAGATGAACAGTTAAAGCTCTGCCCTACAACTCCTCCCTCCACCACCTTTTTTTGTTTTGTTTTAAAAGACAGTTGACAGGGAAATTTAGTAACCAAGTACTGTCACATTAAAAGCAACTCAACTAGGTCTTGGAGGTGGACAAAAACCTCTTTATGTCATTCATGAGAAAGCTCTTTGTGAACCTGTTGGTTTTTCTCCCTTCTAAAACATCTACAAAGAATAAAAATGGACAAGGTATAAATACAAAAGTAAGCTCATTCCTGAGCCAAGAGAGTGAGGATGAAATAAATCCACTGTGCCAGAAAATCTACATATCCTATACATAAACGTATTCATTAAGAATTCAGGTCAGAGGGTAATCTAGTCCAACTCCATGCTCAAAGCTGGGCTTACTACAGGGCTAGAATCAAGTTGTTCAGGAGCCTTGTCTGAGTTTTTAAAATCTCGGAAGACAGAGATTCCACTTTCTTTGGACAACCTGCTTCAGAAGTACAAGAGCACCATCCCCAGAGAGATCCCAGACTCATATTAAACATTTCCATTCCCTGTACAGATGCCTATTCAAAGCAAAATCAGACTATGCATCTTTTGATAACTTTAAGTAGCAGTAAAACATCAAATTAGATGTTTTGGAAGTAGAAAATAGGGCATTTTATCAGCACACTGGAGATGAAGAAACAGAATCAAGAAAAATATAAGGTGACTATAAAGAAAGAAAACAATCAGCTTACTAACACTGTACAAGCAAAACAAGCAGACAGGTGCAAACGTTGAATGAAACAGAAAATTAGAAATGTAGAGTAAACATGAATAGAATAATATCACATTTGAAAAATGTATAAAACAAAGTTCTCTGAACCATGTAGAACCCAGAAAAACAAACAGCATATACAGGGAACAGTGATTAGAACATATCAGAAGACCGAAAAAAACCTTCATGTTTTCCTTAAAGAGAGAGCTTCTCTCTGGGGAAAAAAAAAGAAAAAAAAAAAGTTAAGCAAAGAGCAGTAATTACTTCAGAGTTTCTGGAGGCAAAAAGACACCATTATAAAGACTAGGATGTAATGATGGGTGGGCCAGTTCACCTGCCAACTGCACTAAAGAGCAAAGGTGGATATCACTGCTTGTGTATTGTGTATTTTTGCCTACATTTAGGGAAAAAAAAAGAGAGGTAGTTGAGAAATACTTCACAGAATTGAGACAAGGCAGCAGTGTATAACACAAAAACCTAACGTGCACCAGAAAACACCATTTAAACTGTGCACGTGAACATCCTCACACTTAACTACTGAACCACAGACAAATACAATTAGCTGCAAATGTCAAACGATTTGACAGAGATTCAATAGATATTTCCCCCAGTGAAGTAACATGGTAACATGCAAAACTGCAAAAATGGCATATCCCTCCCCAAAAGACAAAAGAAATTTAACATTTAAAGAATATGACATTCAAAGAAAAATTATTACACCTGAAGAACACAAGTGCATTTTAATTTCCTTTGCCACATTCACATGACATTTCTAGCTCTCAACCTTTCCTTAGGTGACCAGTATTCAGTTGATAATGGACATTAATCGCAGTATTTGCCATGATACTTACATCTCTGGGACTCCTCTGTGTCCTTGTTAGCCCTATGAATCCCATCCTGAATTTCATCTAGCCAAAGTACAGCTGTTTCATCCTGAGTGTCCTGAAGAGAATACGATGAGGAAAGTGTTCACAGCATGAGGAGAAAAGTATCACTGGTTTTGCAAAGTGAAATAATCTGTACTGAGCAATAGCCAATATAGTAGTTTTCAGTCTCATAGAGAACAAGAAGCATTTCAGTATCTTTCTAATCAACTTCAGCACAAGGACGTCATGTGCATTTGTGACTAGCAGAGATGACTAGACTAGAGAATTACCAAACTCAATACCGCCTCCCAGTCAAAAACTCTTTCCAGGAAATTTTGTCAATTGTATATCGCTCTAATAAGCAAAGGTCAGGTAAGAGAACCCAAGGACAAGGAATCTGCCACAGCAGGTTGCCCAGGACCCTGTCCAGAAGGCTTCCGAAGATCTCCAAGGAGGAGACTCCACAACCTCTCTGGTTAACCTGTTCCACTGCTCAGTCACCTGCACAGTAAGGAAGTGCTTCCTGATGTTTAGACGGAACCTCTTGTGCTCCAGTTTGTGCCCATTGCCTCTTGTCTCAGTGGCCCTATGTTGTTTTCCCTCCAGTACGTCCAAGTCTCTCTTGTACTGGGGGGCCCAGAACTGGACACAGTACTTCAGGTGCAGCCTCACCAACACTGAGTGGAAGGACTACCTCTCTTGACCTGTTGGCAATGTTTTGCCTAGCACAGCCAAGAATCCTGTTAGCCTTCTTAGCAGCAAGGGCACACTGCTGACTCACATTCAACTTGGTGTCCACCAGGACTCCTAGGTCCTTTTCTGCAAAGCTGTCTTCCAGCTGGGTGGACCCCAGCATGGACTAACACAAGTTAGTCCTTCTAGAGAACAAAGCTGCAAAGAGTTCTTGGGTGGGGGAGGGAGTGCCAATGCGCATGTATACGCAGAAGCTAAAAACTCAGGTAACTAATGGTATATCAGGCTGCTCTTGTCCCTGTCCACAAAAGTTTGCAGGCCTGCGCCAGCAAACGAAAAAGCATTGTACGTATTGCAGCTACGTGCGAACGCACAACAGTAAAAGCATGTTTTAAGTATCTGTTTTAACAGATCGCTCATTATGGAATATTGAGCACACAGTATCCTGTATATTGGTTAGGATTTGAAGAAGCCCAATCAACTAATGGTACATGCAGAAATTTTAGAAGGAGACAAGTGTTTAGCAAGTCCCAAAATATACTTAATGAACAATGATCCAGCAGCTGCCGAGCATAGCTTCTCCCCACCCACTGTTGCTTCCGATAGGTAACCATGGAAAGAAATCTTAAGAGGCAACTGCAACCCCTCTAACAACTGTTGTACAAACAGAACGCAGGAAACATTTACTTCTGATATGGAATAATAATCACACTGCACAAGAGTCACTATTTATGATGTTCAAGAGTTTTACGGCCAGACTGAAAATTAACAATTCCTTACATACCCTCCACATTTTTCCCCCACTGTTTTGGTTTGAAACCAACACACATAATGACACTTCCTTCAAGAGATTAACATCTCTTTCACTGGCAGATTTTATCTGAAAACCCGGATAGTCCCATGACAGCCTCAGCAACGGAGAAATTCCTGTTCAGGGAGTTGGGGAGAATCATCAAAGAAACAAATTCCTTGACTGTAACCTCTACTTACAGAATAATCAACTCAAAGACTATCAAAGTCATCCAGCGCTTTTCTGTGCACTTCCTGCCACAGGCTTTCAGAAGGTATGCACAGCATAACATACTGCAGGATTGATCCTTTCCACATGAGAAATATGCATCATACAATGCTCTCTCATCACCTAAGCAACTGAAGAAAGTCTTGTGGTGAACTGTAATCCCTCTCAGCCCCAAGGTACAGAAATCACCAGTTAGTGAGTAATCGTTGACTTAGAATAGTGACTATCCTCTCCACAGTGTTACTTTGCAATATGATCTCAATTTCTGCCGTGCTGCTGGGAGGAGCTCTAAACTGAACATATGCCTAAATAAGGTCATCTCACACCAACTGAAGTTACCAGCCCAGCCTGGCAGAAGCATAAGCACGCACTAAAAAAAGTTCATTATTTCATTCTGACTAAGCAGAAGGAAATGCTTCAGCACAAAATGGGCTCCTGAGGAACAGTAACCCTTTCAGGGCCCTTGACAAAGTTGCTTAATGATTTTCACCACCAATGTGCACAGTTTTCAGCTATTGCCATCATGCAGGTTTACACTTAGCAAAAAAAAAAAAAAAACACCACACCACAGTGTTCAACATAATATGGTCATAGTCTCTGTGTTAAAATCTACATTGAAATTAGAGCAATGAGCTCCACAGCAGAAAAATAAACTCTCAGGCTGCTGAAAGCAAGCAAGTCTGCTACCTCCTTGTAAATATGAGAAAATAAATCAGCATCCCACACATACTACTCAAAAATCAGTAGCGTACACACATACACACACACACACAGTCTCATCCTCCTTCCGAAACCAGTAAGATGAGATCATTCCTCCTCTCTCCATTTTTACCTAGACATTTAGTCAGTTACTCAAAGTGGCAACTCCGTATGAGTAGGTAGAAGTCCTCGGCTAGTAAGACAAAGAACTACCACTCAAAAATTCTTAGCAACTGAAGTGTCACCAAGTGAATGGCAGGCATCAAAATACGTTTTGCTAGTAGCATGTATTTTGCTCCTTTTCCCCCTCCGCCCTTAATTCATCACCTAATAAGTTTTTTTTTGCCTTCAGAAACTTTCTTTTTGCCATATGTAACTGTGCCTATGGATACATTTAACAAAGAACACTAGAAATATGTAAGCTTGCAAGAGACTTGCATTCAGAAGTTCAGAACTACTAGAATAAACATGGTCTCGTTACAAAAAAAATAGATGAAGCATATCTCCAAAAATGTGATCTCTCTCTCAATGTGAACTTGGGATTAGCTGTAGCAAGCCATCTCAAGCAGTTAATATCTTTACACCCATCTCCATAGTTCAAGAAGATTCATGTGTTATGGCTGCAGATCTCTCTCTCTAATGTAGAAAGATCCAGGCAAGATCAGCTGATGGCATGCAGAGTACCCAGCTCTCTGTTTCCAGTTTTGTTTCCTGGCTTTCAGGACCAGGAATACCCCTGCTACACAGATGCAAAAGTTTTTTGAGAGATGCATGTAATTGCACTCACCTGTGCTTTCTCTCTCTTGGCCCGAAGTAGGGTGTCCTGATAATGCTGAGCTACCTTTGGGGCTACACCCTCCAATTTTGCTGCAGGAATCTGTAAGGCTTGTATAGTCTTTTTGGTGTCCCCTTCATCCAGAGCCTCATTGATAAGCCCAATTGCCAAAATCCCTAGAGAGAAAGGGGTAGGGGGAAAAATACAAAGATCCGTTTCTTTGCTATAATCATAAGCTGTACTTCAGAAGAAAAATGCTATTAGTGATAAACCAGATACCAGCTGAGAACCACAAGATTTTTAACATAAAACATTTTTTACTGGTAAGGAAAGCAAGACTACTTCTCCACCTTAAAGTAGCCATAAATGCCTGGACATTGTAATAAAATAAACAAATAAAACAGTAAGGAAAAAAAATCACTCAGGAAGACCAGGTGAAGGAACAGAACATCTAGCTCAGATCCACCAGAATTATCAAAACCCAAATGGCCAGAGCTCGTAAGATACAATTTTCCAAGGTGATGGCTTCTCTAGAAAGAAATCTTCACGTGAAGCTAAAGATTTGCATGGAAGACCATTTAAAAATACAGTACCTTCGTATTTTAGAAATCAGTTTTATTGAACATAGAGATGTGGCTGCTATCAAGTACAGTAAAGTTTACGGTTCAGCTAAATAAAAACAGACAAATATCTTACAGTCACCTAAATGTGAACAAAGCCTACATCATACATGCCTTATCTACAGCAACCATCTCCAGTAAATCACAAAATAACTTAGGTTGGAATGGACACCTAGAGATCATCTGATTCAATTCCCTGCACAAAGTAGCGTCAATGCAAATCTCAGTTTGATCTGTGCAGAACAAAGATCTTTTAGAAGAAAGTGTGGAGCTCAGTGTGTGGACTTCCAAATTTGGTTAACGTATCCAAAGATCATGACTTTTTCTTCTACACACAGAAAGAGAATCACAAAACAAGAGCTTATATGAAAAACGGAACATTTTAGGGTAGGTACTCCTATTTGGATGGAGCAGAGATTAAGGAAAAAATACACACTGAGAAGACACTACAAGAGACAGGATCAATAAATTGATGGTATGGTTTCTGTCAAAAAGCACCATTTAAACTTGTTATCTCCCTCAAGCCACAGAGATGTACGTTATGAAAACATTTCAAGAATGACAAGACACATATCCCAGAACTTCAGAAAATGTGGTCTTACTTATCAGATCCAACCAGGTCTCAGATGACTTTTTACCTAACTAGGATGTGGTTCCTATGGCTATAGACACGAGAACAGATAAAAAAAATATAGAGTGAAAATCATTACTGGATACCCACTGAGACCTTTAAGGGTCAAAAACAAGAGGTTATCTAGTCTGACCACGAGGGCTTTCAGATTTCTTATCTCTTCGGACGTGTCTAGGGAATAATTTGAGTGCAATCTCCAGTAAAATTGTGATAGATTCTCCATTATGCAGAATTCTCAGTAAGCTGTCTCAAAAAGTTAATAAAAAAATTAAAAAAAAAAAAAATCCTATCGGACTTGCTCAGACTTGCTCTTTGCTTTAATTTTTCTAGTTTCAGTTTCTAGACTGGCATAGATTTAGCTGAGGGATGAGATTCTTCAGAAATGCAGAACACAAACTTTCTACACTTACTACTTTTAAGACATCCAGCAATAGTAATCAGGTTATCAAACATTTTAGTTACTGCAAAAATGAAAGATACTTTGTTATCATCACAATATGACTACCATTTGCTTTTCCCCCAAACAGACCTACTTAATATTTAGTAAGTCTTCTTTTTCTGTATTATTTACAGCTCTAGCTGGTAGTGGAATAAAACTATCATTAGGATTCTTTTTGCACTTGATTTATTTTGTCCCCTTTTAATTACTCTCTCGTGCCTTTATCTGTATGCTATTTTTTAAATGCACACTTTTACTTTCTCTGTGAAGCTGGAACATTGGATTATTTGTTTTCTTAATTATGGCTTTTGAGGATGTAGTGAAATATTCTTATGTCATTCTGAATTGCCCTTATTCTTCTACTTAAGTTGTCCTCTTACGTAAACTATGTGTTTTGTAAAAATCATCTCTGTGTAAATTTGACATATCCATATATCTATTGCTGTTCCCACATGCATGCAATCAAACCATGACTGCCTGCACAGACTTCCAAGATATACTTCTATTTATCTATCAAGATAAGAGAGATTGCAGGCCATGGTTTTGCTACAGAAACACATACAACAGGACTGGAAGCAACAACTAGATATCCTCCAACGTATACTTTGCTCCACTACTTTTGACAGAAAACTTGAAATTAGAAATTCCAAAGATGTCCAAGTAGTAGCAATGAGAGTTGCACAGCACACTTAAAATGCACTTAAAATGACATCCCACTCCTCCTCCTCCCTCATTCAATAGCACATTTTTTTCTTGCTGTTCTTTATTAATGATTTGACAGCCTAATACACATACAAATACCTAATCATATGCTTTCTCTTAAAAGATCAAACAGTAAGTATTATTTGCTTCCAAGATTGCTAGCAAGCCAGATCTTTCACCTTAGATTTCTGTATCACCAACTAGATGAAACTTGTCTAATTTTACCTGTTATGCAGTTTCTTCTCACTGATGCCTAGGCCATAATAGCATTTCCTCTCCCAGCATCTCTTGGATTTACCCTCTCGATACCATCTGAGATTTAAGCATGTTTTCCTTTGTCGTCCCTGAATTGACATCCTTCTAGTTCACCCAGGCAGACTGTGGTACAGACTGCTTGCTCTCTCCTACTACAATGTGTACATCTTTAAATATATTTCTCTCCCTAGAGGTGCTGGGGGGGAACCCTTTCTTAAAAAGAAAACAAAAACAAAAACACACACAAGATTGAGACTACTTGATCTCAAGAGGACTGAAGAAAAGCAAATATGATAACTCTTTGATCTAGGAAAGGGCACAGAAGATAAGCAGTAATTATCTTTGATTAGTTAGCTAACATGGCCATGACAAGACTACTCCATGGAATGACGGTAAGTTATAGCTCCTCACTAGAAAGCATTTTTGAATTTGAAACCATTTATCAGGATAGTGGAAGCAAAAAATACATGTTGTACGACTTGAGGACTTTCTCAGACTAACTTCTTCACAGACATGAGATAAAAAGTGTCCTTGCATAAGGTCGTTTATGAAACGCTAAAAGACAAAGAATTAAGAAATTCCTTGTGAGAACAGCTCATCTCATTACAGGATTTTCTGAATTTTGTTGGTTTGTTGTTGTTGTTTTACAGGGTATAGGAGTGTTATAAGAAACAGGGTGTTGGACTACATTAACGTTTAGACTTCTGCTGTGATGTCTCACATAGAAAAGAGACTGTAAAATTAGCATTTTGGTGTGTGCATGCACTTGTGTGGGTCCCTGTTTGTGTGGTTTCAACACAACTACTTATGTGACCTAAACAGGAAACCCAGTAACTTTTTGGAGATCCAGGAAGCAAGTTAATCAAGATGGCAGGCTCCAAAATTAAAATTTAACCCTCTCTTGATTATAGTCTTCTTCAGGCGAGACAACTCAATTACACAACAAGCAGTGGCAGAGGGCAACTGTTTGTCTGAGCATACACTGATGAACTTAATCTTCACCTCCACGCTTGTGACAAATCTCTCCCCTCTTAACACATAAAGGCTTTGAACTAAGTATTAAAAAGATGGCTTGAACATAAACGTTATGCTACTTGCAACATGCAGGAGGTTTTCAGTATCAGTCATAACAAAAAAATCACAGTCCCTTAATGAAACTCAAAAAAAATTAATAGAAAATTAAGCTAGCTGGTAGTGAACCTCACAAGGAGTTACCAAAGTTTGCCTAATTGTGCTATTTTCAACAACTTCTCTATCTCCATTCTGGATTTAAGTCAACTAACACTTTCCTGGAGAAAGGAGAATTACCGCAATTTTCTGTTTTGCTGAAATTTTCATCGTTACACTCAGTCTCAGTCTTTTATCACTGCTAAGAGACACTTATTACCATAAATACCATTTAAAAATAGAAATGAAGAAAATGCAGAAGTAGAAGCAGCATACAAGTTAGGTTAACATCTATTCACATTTCTCAGTTTGTATCAGGAATTTACTTCACGAGTATTTAAGAAATCTGGTACTCGTACTTCCTGCAGACATTTAGAAGTTCTATGGATTATGCATGTGTCCCAGATGGGGATTTTTTCCTTTTTTCTTTCTCTTTTTTTTTTTTGCACACACTTTACCACTATTTCATATTAAAACAGCAGTACAGGCACATGCTCTTTTAAAAAAACAAACAAAAAAACTTCACTGGTCAGAAGGTCAGTTATCAGTCCTTTCAGATTTTACAGTCCCTGGTTGTAACAACTATTGGTCATATACAGCCTTAAAAGAGAAAATAAAAGCTTCTAATTTCCTTACAGAACTAGATATAAACAAAACAATTAAGCTCTTAAAAGATCAGCACTTTCAGTTACAATTCTAACTTGAAATTTGGGTCGCCACATCTGGAACTTAGACTTTCAACAGCATCAAACAGATGAAGTTAAATGTTCTTTGAAACGGGGGAAATATATATCAAACTTTTAAAGC
This sequence comes from Chauna torquata, assembly GCA_013399475.1. NCBI lineage: Eukaryota > Metazoa > Chordata > Aves > Anseriformes > Anhimidae > Chauna > Chauna torquata. Next base: position 37,083 of record VXAL01005844.1, read on the forward strand.
AAAAACATTTCAATACAGATTCTGGACTAGTCCTAGATATTGATGGCAGACCACACATTTTGTTAAGGAAAGGGTAGAAATTTGGATTGGAAAGATTAATATGATGTTTGGAGACAATGGTTTTCAATACTGGAAATACTCCTGGATGCCCGATCTCTCCATCTACCGTTCTGCTATCAAGACCTTTATATTACAGACCACCAAGTCTGACTCATAACTAAGCTCTTCCTAGCTATTTAATGTATTGCACCAACCACGAGTCAATCAACAACTTTTTGTATTGGCAGGCACCTAGTTTTAGCACGCCTTATGATCTAGGATCAGCCTAGTATGAATTAAGCAAAACTTACTTTCATGTTCTTCATGCACAACTATGTTCACACGATCCACACATGACTGGATATCATTCCACGTGATAAACTCATTTCCCTCTGCACGTGTTTGAGATTTCAGCTTCATCAACTCATCAATGTATCTGTCAAAGAAGAAAAAAACAAAACCAGCAAGTATCACATTATAAAAAGCTGGCCAGGGAACACAAAAGACAGCATGACAGAACTGAACACAAAATGGAAGAGAGAACACGACGGTTGAAACTGGAACAAACATGAAAAAGGAGGGGAGAAAGAAGAAAGCCTGTGTACAAGATGGTCAGCCCAAGCGTGAAATAATCGACAAAAGCACTAAAACACTAAATGAGGGTCCAGGGCAAAAAAAATATGGTGGGTGAGTTGGCCGAGCTGGCCTGGTGTCAGCGACAACCTAGTAGTACCAGAACGTAGATATAATGCGAAACTACGAGAAAGCTTCAGGAGAGCACAGACGTCAGACTAGTAAGAAATGTTAATTGCAAAGGCAAGATGCGAGAGACAAGAGAGAAGAAATCAATATTGCAGTAAATAATGAAAGAACCTAAAGCGTAAGAAGAAAAAAAAAATAAAAATCACAGAATATAAGGAATATCAAGGACAGACATGATTCTTGGAAATACCCACCTCTGAGAGTTCTCATCCTCAATGTTTGTGAGCCCCGTGACAGGACTGCTCAATTGTTTCCACACTGTATTCACATCCCCTGAATCCAAAGCCCTATTAATCAGGGCCACAGAAGACAGCATCTCTACTGCAACAGATAATTCTGGATGGGTGAGGTTACCCTGCATACAAAGACGACAAATTAATTCTACATGCTCTTCACAAACTATTGCTAGAACACCAAATAAGAGATTAAAGTAGAATCTTAAAGTGCTGAGTAGTTCAAGATGTAGGGATTAAACATCACATCAGAACAGACTGTCAGTGCAGTTCTATGAACACTCAAGACAGGCACGTTTAATGAAACAGACACGGCAGATCTGGTAATCCATATCAATTTCCAGAAATGAGAGAGAACGTGTTACTTACTTCATGGCTCTGTTGCTGCAAGGTGGCCAGCTCCCTTTGGTAAAGATCTGCAGCAAATGCATAAACCTCTGGTAACTGGGCCTCTGGATTCATCATTTCTGCCACAGTCTTCTCAGCATCACCCATTCGAATTGCAGAATTAATTCTGGCCACTGCTGCCAGCCCTAGAAGTTCAAAGAGGTAGTAAAAAGAACAAGAAAGGCAGACAGTTGAGTCCCCAGTAATGGAAGCACTTTTATTCTACTCGATAATCAGATTCTTAACAAGAATAAGACTAATTCCCTTAGCAGCAGGAAATAAGTGAAGCTTTCTGATCCGTATTTCCCTGGTTAGTCTTCCATTACTGCAAACAACTAGACTACATAACACCTTCTTTAAAATAAGACTCATTTTTAAAACCAGTTCACTGTTTTGCCTGATTATCAGAGGACTGTTTCACCAATTCAGTCTTCTGATAATAAGAAGCCTCATAACTGCCAATTTTTTCCATGGGCGATTAATGACTTTTCCTTCCTGTGTCTATACTGCTCAAGGCAGTACCTGGCACTCTATAGTGGATGCACTTTGGCTAACTTTGAAATAGCACAAGTAGGTAAACAACTGCCGAGCTCTATGCTGAACCAGTAAGGTACTTTGAAGGTAGCCTGTTAGTAGTTATTATACATTTACTATTTTCCTCTTGTAATCTAAACCCTCTGTACCCAGATCTCTAGTAGCCTTCTTTCTACATATTACAAATTGAACTAATTGCTCTTGCACAGCCAGAACTGAACGTTCTTCTCCAGAAGACAGCTGTACATGACATCAGAAGCACCAATCGAAAAAAAAAGTCAGCCATTGGGGTATGTATTTTATTTGCTACCTGGTATTTAGAAACAACTTGGCATACAAAAACAGCTAAAAGTTTTGAAGCTCAAACCAAGTAAGATTTATGTCAGTGGTCAACAGGTAATCCAGCTTTCACACCTCATGAAGCAATCTGGATTTCCTTCACAGATCCATAGAAAAAAATGTAATACAAACTATCTAGAAAAGACATTCTGTAAGGTGGACACAAAAGTTCCATGTTGATTAGTGTTTCAACTAATATGCTGTTATGTCCAGCAGTATTTTAAGAGCTAGATAAAAGATACTACAGACAGTTGCCATTATTATTTTTAATGTTTTTAGTAGCCCCAAAGTACTTAAAGAACATTCATAATGCTCTGAGAGAGACCTGATGTATCCCCACATAAACACAGATGTTGCGCTCTCTCATCCTTCTGATCACATCCCATAGCTACTTTGCTGCAATAATTTCTGTTGCTCCTTACTTTGCTGATATTGTTGTGCTGCCCTGTTAGCAGCATCCACTCCCAACTGCAACTCCTCCTTTTGCAGAAGACCTGTGAGGCCAGCCTGAAAAAAAAAAAAAAAAATCTGGAGAGAGAAACA
>VXAL01005844.1:39927-77674 GCA_013399475.1 Chauna torquata
GCAGCTTTTCCTTAAAACACTTTAATGCCACATAGCCTCTGCAAATAAAGAATGACACATGCATGCAGGAGACAAATTACTTGACAGATTTTCAGTTCGTATGCTGAAAGATTACATGTGTACAACCTGATCCCTTTTAGAAGTGCAGTCCCATGAAAACCACAATTATTAAACGCAAGACCTCACTTCCAAAAATTCTGAAACATTTAAGACAAAGGGGACAACACTGTGGGGAAAAGACTCTCTCTATGAGCTATGTGCTGCAGGGAAATTAGCATTCGTGTAGTCTGCTATGAACCTACACGTTAATTCATGTTCCATTTTACCTCTGAGCAATGAAAAAGCTATCCAAATGTCAAAAACAGACGTGCATTTTTGGATTACACATAATGCTTCTTGGACTATACAGTACCACATGAATACAAAGAGAAAGTGAGACTGTGGAGCAGGAGGAATTGAGTAACTTGGGTACCAGCTATACAGGCCACAACCCTTCATATAGTTCACACAGTAAAGATGATTATTTTCCAGAAGCACCAAAAAAACACATTTATGTAATAAGACTTTTCAATTACTCTCTGGAAGAGCATGCAATCTAACTTTGTAGTTTAGAAAACAGCTGAACTTCGTTTTTGTGGCGACTAAAGCACTTGCTAAAAACCTTCCTGGTCCTATTGCACCCTTAGAGACATCTCTGTACAACTATGGAGAGTTTCTGCCACACAGAAGCTTGGTAGGTCTTCAAAAAAGCCTGAATTTTTCCTATCTTAATTGTAGCTCCCAAGAAACATCACCTGTGAAGTACTTTCTTCAGAGATAAGTGACAAATCTGAATAGCAGCAGCTGCTGAGCTAAGTCCTCATACACCCACAGAAGAGCATAACAGCAACACACATCATCCTTCAGCTTCATCATTCATGCAGAATCCCAAATAAGAAACACTTGCAAAGTGTAGCAGTAGACTAGCTACTGGAAAGAGCATCCCGAAACAGGACATTCACTTCAAGAAATTATTCTCTGAGGAACATCATTTAGCTGTTCACACAAATCTGGCATTTATAAAATAAATAAATCAACAGTGGCTGCAAATCGCTGTTGTATGCCTTTCAGACTGAAGGATCCTTCTAAACACAAAAAAAGCTGCACTGCAGCAGAAAAAAACTGTAACATTCCACAGAAGAAAAGTATTACATACACAGACTGATCTACTGATGCAGACAGACGTTGAGGGGGGTCAGGGAATAGAACACATTAAGTTAGTAGAAACATAGGTCCTAATGAGCCCTATGCAAAAACTCATCCAAAGTGGAAGTATAAATCAGGTCACAAGAAGCAGGTACTGTCACACATCCGTGCAGCTCCCATACCCCTCCCATTGCAAGTGCATTCAGTCCTGCTCCAGAAAAATATATGTATCAGCTGGTGAGTTGGCTGAGCTGCGCTGAAGTCTGACAAAAATGGAAAGAGCTTGTTTGAAGGCTGCTGTCTAGCAAGGTAGTACAGTTAAGTCCCAGAAACATTAAAGCAGAAAGTTTCTTTGGCCCCTGAAAGGCATAAGTTCTAAGTGAGACTGCTTAAAAATCAGAGAATCACAGAATAGTTAATGTTGGAAGGAATTTCTGGAGATCTTCTAGTCCAAACTCCCTGCTCAAAGCAGTGTCAAGTACAGCAGGTTCCCCAGGATCCTTGCAGAGAAGGACCTGAGGATCTGGGTGGACAGCAGCTCGAACATGAGTCAGCAGTAAAGCCCTCGCCACAAAGAAGGCTAACAGTATCCTGCGCTCCATCAAAAGGAATGTTGCCAGCAGGTCAAAGGAGGAGATCCTTCCACTCTACTCAGCGCTGGTGAGGCCACACCTCACCAGGTGTGGCACAGGAGTTCTGTGCCCAGCTCCGGGCTCCCCAGCACAAAAGAGACATGGAACTACTGGAAAGAGTCCAACAAAGGGCCACCGAGATGATTATGGGACTGGGGCATCTGTCGCATGAGGAAAGGCTGAGAGAGCTGGGGCAGTTCAGCCTGGAGAAGAAAAGGCCGGGGCGGGGTATTGGGGTTGGGGATCTGATCAATGTATATAAATATTTGAAGGGAGGATGTAAAGAAGACCGAGCCAGGCTCTTTTTGGTGGTTTCCAGTGACAAGGCAAGAGGCAATGGGCACAAACTGAAGCACAGGAGGTTCCCTCACAACATCAGGAAACACTTTATTTACTGTGAGGGTAACTGAACAGTGGAACGGGTTGCCCAGGGAGGCTGCGAGACGCCTTCTCTTGGAGTCGTTCAAAAGCCATCTCGACAGGGACCTGGGCAACTGGCTGAAGGTGACCTTGCTTGAGCAGTGGGGTTGGGCAAGACGACCTCCACAGGTCTCTTCCAACCTCAGCCATTCTGTGATTCTAACCATGTTCAACGGGGCTTTGAGTAGATCCAAGGATGAAGACTTCACAAGCTCTCTGGACTGTTTGTTCCAGTGTCTGACCACCTTTGCTAAAGAAGTTTCTTCTGATGCTTAATTGGAACTTCCTGAATTTTAACCTGTTCCCATTGTTTTTTATACTGTCACTGTGCACCACTGAGAAGCATCTGGCTCAGTCTTCTTTATTCCCTCCCATTAGTTAGGATCTCCCTGGAACCTTCTTCTCTCAAGACAGCAATCCCAGCTTTCTCTGCCCCTCCTAATGTCAGATGCTCCAAGCCCTTAGTCGGTTTCACAGCCCTGGCTAGATTTGCTACAATATTTGTCCAAGTCTGTCTGTTTTGTACTCAGGAGCCCAAAACTGGGTACAGTACTCCAGATGTGGTCTTCACCAGCACTTAGTAGAGGGAGAAGGATCACCTCCTTCAGCCTGCTGACAGCATTCTTCATAATATGTCCCAGGACAATGGTTTCCTCTGCCACACGGGCACATTACTGATTCATGGCCATGTCATTGTCTACCAGGACCCCATATCGTTTTTTGCAAAGCTGCTTTCCAGCCAATCAGGCCCCGTCTGTACTTGTGCATGAGGTTATTTCTTCCCCAGGCACAAGGCTTAGCATTTTTCCTTGTTGAACTTCATGAGATTCTTACTGGCCTATTTCTCCAGCCTGTCAAGGTCCCTCCGAATATCAGCAGAACCATCTGGNTTCACCAGCACTTAGTAGAGGGAGAAGGATCACCTCCTTCAGCCTGCTGACAGCATTCTTCATAATATGTCCCAGGACAATGGTTTCCTCTGCCACACGGGCACATTACTGATTCATGGCCATGTCATTGTCTACCAGGACCCCATATCGTTTTTTGCAAAGCTGCTTTCCAGCCAATCAGGCCCCGTCTGTACTTGTGCATGAGGTTATTTCTTCCCCAGGCACAAGGCTTAGCATTTTTCCTTGTTGAACTTCATGAGATTCTTACTGGCCTATTTCTCCAGCCTGTCAAGGTCCCTCCGAATATCAGCAGAACCATCTGGTGTATCAACTGCTCCTCCCACTTTTGTATCACCTGCAAACTTACGCTCTGTCTCATTTTACAGGTCATCAGTGAGGATGTTAAACAGCACTGGCCCCAGCACTGGCCTCAGCAGAGTCCTCGGGGTACACCACCAGTGAATGGCCTCCAGCCGGACATGCTGCTGATCACAACCCTTTTTGAGCCTGGCAGTTCAGTCAGTTTTCAGTCTATCTCACTGTCCACTTGCCTAGTCCATGTCTCATCAGTTTGTCTGAAGACATTATGGAAGACAGTGTCAAAAGCCTTGCTGAAGTCAAGGTAAACACTGCTTCCTTGTCATCCAACAAGCTAGTCAACTCATCATGGAAGGCTGCTAGATCGGCCAAGCATGATTTCCCTTTCAAAAATACACACTGAACACTCCCACTCACTTTCCTGTCCTTCCCATATTTGCTGATTGTTTCTAGCATTATTTGCTCCATTACCTTCCCAGAGACTGATGTGAGGCTGACAGACCTGTAATTCCCTAGATTCTCCTTCTTGCCCTTCTTGAAGATAGGAGGGACATTTCCTCTCTAGTCCTCAGGAAACTATGAACAAATATGTTTCTTCAGCCTCTTACTTTAACTACATGGACTGAACCTTTTGAGGCCTTTCTACACTCCCTACAGTGCAAAAGCAGATTCCTTCTCCCTGACACGTTTTCCAGCAGCCACTGTTGGGTCATGTCATAGCATTTTCTACCTATGACATACAAGTACATATGTATCCACGACAGCGCCCAAGATCTAGTTTGCTGTAACTGTACAACTGACTTGTCTGCATTTTTCCTGGATCCAAACGCATGCAATACCTTACTTGTCTAACTGGCTGAAGCTTTTCAAAAAGTAATTCACTAAAGAAATGTAGTAGTAATAACCATCTATATAGCAGCATATTTTCCCCTATTAACATGCATGACATTGTCATAACTGACAAAATACTGTTTTTTTAAAATCTATTCTGTGTATTTTATAAGCAGCATACATAAGCCAACCTACATCTAAAACCCACTGAAGAGTTAGCTTGAAATGAAAAACTAATGTCAGCCTCAGTTATGGGTGGGATTCTCCACAGTGAAAGTAGTACAATGCTTATCTGACCGGTATTTATATAACAAATATCCACATTGTCTGAGCACTGACAACAGTAAAACAAAAGGAAAGATGCACCTATATTATACAGTTCTATACATACACACACAAGTTAGTATTTTAAAGTTTGGTGAATGTACTTTAATTATATGTACCTATACATTTAAGTGTTATACTGGCCTTACATATGCAGAGATTAAAACTAAATGATAATTATGTTTACTGTATGATTTTGTCTATTAGCGTCAAGTTTTTCAAAGCAACACTAAACTGTAATGCAGGTATATTGCAAGCAATTAGTATATAGTAGACAATGGTATGTCCAAAAAACTAAAAATAAGCAATCAGAGTGATCTAGGCTTTTCCATACCTCCTGTTTCTGCTGTTTATCACTCAAAAACTGCTTGAAATACCAGTCACAGTTTTCTCGTAGCAATCCTCGGAGTCCCAGGGCTGGCATTGCCAAAGCTTCATACAATGCTAACGCATCTCCTTGTTCCAAAGCTAGGCCAATCTTTGATATGGCTGCACATGCTAGTGGCAGTAAAACAAGAGTTTTGAGAGAAACATTAAATGAGAAAGTCCCATAGCTTCTATAACCTACTACTCAGAAAGAAACACTCTTAGGCCTGATGGGTGGCAAGTCAGGTATATAATCTGAACAGAAGACTTCCAAAGCCAATTGCAAAGCAGTACTTTAACAAGGGGCTGAAGGATGGAAATAGTAGGCATTACTCAAAGTGAATTGCAGGGCAGGAGGGTGGTGCATGAAGCTCCAGCCGCAACACAGACAATCCATCCCCTTAAGGAGGGGCAGCAGAAGTCAAAAATAAATTCAGCTTACAAGTATGTACCAATAACACATAAACAAACAAACAAAACAACACAACAACAGGAGAGCTGCCTTCCACTTCTGTTAGCACTACAGAAGCTTTCTGCTTGCTACAGAAAGCAAGGAGGAGCACAGGTATCATTTTTAAGTACTCCCTTAACCAGGACTACTACTTAAGCGTGATACCTACTGTTCACTTTATTGATGTTTCCCTGAATCTCAGCTTGAGTCAGAAGTTCTTCATACACATCTCTCTCTCTCTCTGAATTTTCTGAGGCAATCTGAAGATGAAATAAAAACTAATCAGTGTTTCTACAGTCTCCTTTGTCTTCACAGGTCTTTTATGATCCTCTCATAAAAAAACTCAGTGAGCACAACCATTTATATAGAGCTGAGAAAGGTCACCTATCCATGACCTACGCATGCAAAAAGCCCTAGAAGTAAATATATATAAAGTATACATGCTTTCCGATACAAACAGCATAGAAACACCTTATTTCAATTTATGGACTCTATATGAACGTGTAGTAGAGCTCAAGAACATGAAGATATAGCTAGGTATTTGACACATAGTGTTCTAAAACTACACTGAACCCTGCTGAGGGTCAACTGATTAAGCTCACCATTTCATTGCTATAAAAATGTACCAATATTGTTTGAAACTAGAAGGATAGCATTCCCAACATAAAAAGGATGATACGAATGCTGCATCTACAAATACAACCCATAATTCAGACAACTAAACAGTATAATGCAACTATTGCCGCCTTCTACAATAGGAAGATGCGTTACTGGGGGCCATCTTAGAATATTAGCAGAAAATCCACCTAATACTATATACACAGGACTATAACACATTCTGCTGATTCCTCCCCAGTTTAAACTACAATATAAAATTGCAATGCAAACAAATAGATGGTTTAAAAGAAGAACTGATTTACCCTGTTTTTAGCATTCTCCATTTTGTCTTGTTTTGCTCTACAAAGAGTGTCTTGGTAAGTGGATTCCAGCTGATCATCAAGATTTATTAGCATGGCATTAGGGTTCTTCATTGCCATAAGAGTGTCAGCTGGAACCTGGTGGTCGATTGCTTCATTAATGGCAATGACTGCAGCATGTACTGAAAAAGAGGTCACAGCCTGTCAGTCACAAACACAACAGCCCTGTTAAAAATTGAGAACTTGACTGAAAAGAATTATCTGGAAGTTAACTGGAAAGCAAAACCAGAATGTTTTTGTGTTCCCGACAAAAAACGGCGGCTTACTTCTTAGTAGTATACTCTAGCTAATTAGATCAAATTGGGGCAGGGGGGNCAACAACAGGAGAGCTGCCTTCCACTTCTGTTAGCACTACAGAAGCTTTCTGCTTGCTACAGAAAGCAAGGAGGAGCACAGGTATCATTTTTAAGTACTCCCTTAACCAGGACTACTACTTAAGCGTGATACCTACTGTTCACTTTATTGATGTTTCCCTGAATCTCAGCTTGAGTCAGAAGTTCTTCATACACATCTCTCTCTCTCTCTGAATTTTCTGAGGCAATCTGAAGATGAAATAAAAACTAATCAGTGTTTCTACAGTCTCCTTTGTCTTCACAGGTCTTTTATGATCCTCTCATAAAAAAACTCAGTGAGCACAACCATTTATATAGAGCTGAGAAAGGTCACCTATCCATGACCTACGCATGCAAAAAGCCCTAGAAGTAAATATATATAAAGTATACATGCTTTCCGATACAAACAGCATAGAAACACCTTATTTCAATTTATGGACTCTATATGAACGTGTAGTAGAGCTCAAGAACATGAAGATATAGCTAGGTATTTGACACATAGTGTTCTAAAACTACACTGAACCCTGCTGAGGGTCAACTGATTAAGCTCACCATTTCATTGCTATAAAAATGTACCAATATTGTTTGAAACTAGAAGGATAGCATTCCCAACATAAAAAGGATGATACGAATGCTGCATCTACAAATACAACCCATAATTCAGACAACTAAACAGTATAATGCAACTATTGCCGCCTTCTACAATAGGAAGATGCGTTACTGGGGGCCATCTTAGAATATTAGCAGAAAATCCACCTAATACTATATACACAGGACTATAACACATTCTGCTGATTCCTCCCCAGTTTAAACTACAATATAAAATTGCAATGCAAACAAATAGATGGTTTAAAAGAAGAACTGATTTACCCTGTTTTTAGCATTCTCCATTTTGTCTTGTTTTGCTCTACAAAGAGTGTCTTGGTAAGTGGATTCCAGCTGATCATCAAGATTTATTAGCATGGCATTAGGGTTCTTCATTGCCATAAGAGTGTCAGCTGGAACCTGGTGGTCGATTGCTTCATTAATGGCAATGACTGCAGCATGTACTGAAAAAGAGGTCACAGCCTGTCAGTCACAAACACAACAGCCCTGTTAAAAATTGAGAACTTGACTGAAAAGAATTATCTGGAAGTTAACTGGAAAGCAAAACCAGAATGTTTTTGTGTTCCCGACAAAAAACGGCGGCTTACTTCTTAGTAGTATACTCTAGCTAATTAGATCAAATTGGGGCAGGGGGGAGTGGGGCAGGAACAGCGCACATACAAACTCTCTTCCCAGTCTTTCAAAAGACCTGTAACTGTCTTAGAACAAGGGGCATTAAAACTGACACTTAGTATCTAATACACTGATTTGAATAATCACATAAAACGAAACTCACATGCTGCCTCATCCACAGAGAGTTCATTTGCTAGAATTCCTCCAATCTTGCTGAAGGCAGGCATCTGAATACCATACTTCTCCAGTTCAAGCCTCATATTACTGATTTCTTCCTCTGAAACAGACAAGCAGTGTTCAAAACACATTAGGAACCAGCTCTACATATCAATTGTTGCTACAGAAAAAATTAGGATAACTACAATAAATTACAAATTATTGTTTCATTAATACTTCACATATAACTGTGTAAAAGTAAGTGAAATAAAATAAATGGAAACTGCTGACAGTTTGTACACTTGCCCCAAATCTGTATTTATCCCAGAAACTCATGCAGGAGTATTCTGAAGTCTTCCTCACTAAAAACCACTGCATAACTCAAAAAGCTAGAAACAGACTCCATTATTCTGAGGTGCTTCAACTGTGGCTGCCAACAAGTCAGAAAAATGCACAAACAATACTTTAGCATTCTTTTTACCTGTAAAGAGACTATGTTGAGAAAAGGAGATGGAGGATATGGAGACATGCTATTGCTAAATACCAAATAACTCAAAAAGAGTGTTGTTAGTTTAGCCTTTTACAGGTACAATCAGTAACTTGTTTGCAGGAAAATAAGGCTTTAAATCAGGTATGTGCCCTCAGGCAGTAATCTCACTAATGCAAAACACACAATTTGACACTTTTGCAAAAAATCAAGAAACTGAAACCTTAAGGAGGCACATGGACATGAGCAGCTCTACTTTAAACTGTTAAGGGAGGTCAGAGCCGCTTACCAAGTTCCAAATTAAAACTTCTCTCAAGGAGGTGAAGGCAAGCTTAAAGCATGCTACAACAGCAGTGAAAAATTATGCAGCTGTTATTTGTGAAAGTAATGATTAGCGAATCAATGACTATTTAACAACCTGGCTCAGAAGCAGCCAAAACAACTCTTTTGCTTTATCTGCTGGAACTCCTCACAGACATTAATCTTGAATTTAATTTGCATTTAGGATACCTACTGTAACAATCCTTTCACTGATTTTTTTTTTTTTACCTGTGAAGTCCACCTTTCCATATAAATCCTGAATCTGCGGGGCTAGACCCAGTTTGAACAGGTACAGGCTGCAAAAGAAAGTAAGTTATCAGAACTAGCAATTTTTCCTCATGGTTGTCACAAAGACACAGATAATTTTAGGAAATAAAGATTAAAGGAACCATTCAGGTAAATCAGCATAATTACTCATAACCACCAACGGAGTGTCAGCTGACTCTCCTCTTTCTCCCCCAATCAGCTGCACATGACTAGCTCACCACTGAAGTCTTCAAAGAATCACAGAATGGTTGAGGTTGGAAGAGACCTGTGGAGGTTGTCTTGCCCAACCCCACTGCTCAAGCAAGGTCACCTTCAGCCAGTTGCCCAGGTCCCTGTCGAGATGGCTTTTGAACGACTCCAAGAGAAGGCGTCTCGCAGCCTCCCTGGGCAACCCGTTCCACTGTTCAGTTACCCTCACAGTAAATAAAGTGTTTCCTGATGTTGTGAGGGAACCTCCTGTGCTTCAGTTTGTGCCCATTGCCTCTTGCCTTGTCACTGGAAACCACCAAAAAGAGCCTGGCTCGGTCTTCTTTACATCCTCCCTTCAAATATTTATATACATTGATCAGATCCCCAACCCCAATACCCCGCCCCGGCCTTTTCTTCTCCAGGCTGAACTGCCCCAGCTCTCTCAGCCTTTCCTCATGCGACAGATGCCCCAGTCCCATAATCATCTCGGTGGCCCTTTGTTGGACTCTTTCCAGTAGCTCCATGTCTCTTTTGTGCTGGGGAGCCCGGAGCTGGGCACAGAACTCCAGGTGTGGCCTCACCAGCGCTGAGTACAGATAGTCTTCACTAAGCTGATCTCACTTACTAAAATGGTATTAACATATTTGTGTGGTCATTTTTCTGTAATTACAGTGAATTGATCCAACTCACAAAGGAACCTGATGAGAAATGGAACTGCTACAAGGAGGGATAAATCCACATAGCTAAGGCAACTGGGGAAAGAGAAGCAAGTTCTCTCCTTGCCTGTCAAGCTGGCTCAGCAGAGCTCACGCAACTACCCTCTAGTGAAATATCTGATTATACAGGAGCATTAAAAATAAATTATTAAAAAAGTACATAACCGTTCCTCAGGTTAAACTAAGATTTTATGTGTTGAGGTCATGTGAAAAGGTGAAATTGCCTGCCCTTTCTTCTCCATGCAAGTTAAAACTAAATCGCCAGTCTTTACAGATCTAAACAATTATTTATTTATTTATTTTTTAAACTAAACACAAACACTAGGCAGGAACACTTCTGACTTATGGACTGTCAACAAAACCGTGTTCTAGGTCTTTATTTTTTAACCGGAATATAGTGATGCACTAAGCCTGAAAAAAGAACAAGTTTTTATAAAAATATCCTTTTCCATGTTTATATACTTGGCAGAATTACTCTTCTTTCCATGATAATTAAAATTATTTAAAATGATAAAATCTTGAGGTTGCCGCCTTTGTAGAGAAACCAGCTACAGAACATTTCAGCCAAAAAAGTTAATTTTTTTTCAGTTAAGAAGTATTGAAAAGGTATTATTAGATGGAAGATTATAAACTCTGCAGCTTTAACTTGAATACTTGAACCATTTGCATCTATCCATTTTGCTCCCTGAATTCATCTTCTTTTCCTAAAATATTATCTAGAAAGGGCTCAGCAACAACAAACCTAATTTTCTTGGGAAACTTGGTTTTTGTCCACCACTCAGACTACTGTAGGGAAGGGAGGAAAAAAAAAAAAAAAACCACCTAGAAAATGGCCAGGATCTAACAAGGAACATGTAACAAGAATTTATGCCAACCAACTCCATGCATAAAGCAGCTACAAAGCTGCTAGCAAGAGAGGAACTTTACCATAACTTAAACGAAAAGGAACGTTGCTTTTGATAGCAGCAGTGTACCCCACCACAGGTCTACTCCCGACTGCCATATAAACTCCAAGTGATTTATTCTACAGTGATAACTCATTTTAGATCTAAGCTGGGATCAAGTTCATTTCTATAAATAACAACTTGATCTAAAGCAGCCTGAAATACCCAATAACATTCAGATAAATGCAAGCCAGCTGTATGGATTGCACATTGGCAAAAGATCAGGGGGTAGAACAAGCTGTTCTAGAGAACTGAAACCGAGCAACAGATGAAGACCCAAATGTATACAATCCAGCATTAAATCACCCAGTATATTCTACAAAAAGAATCTCTCTTATGCAAAAATCACGTCTTCCAAAAGCCATTCAAAACAGCCTGTTGGGGTGGGGGGGGGGGGCAGAAATAGGCAGCACAATGTGTCATCCCATCAAATTGAAGAGAAAAGCATCAACAAATGGATCCTACCAGTTTTCTCAAGGACTCAAACTATCCTACTCAGTCTATATTTAGCCTATATGAGATTTTTAAATTTAGGAGACCTTTCAGCAACAGTTCCTGCTTGATTACTTACTGTGGTCATCCAGATACACATCCTGCAGTACACTGCTGTGATCATACTGGCTTTCATTCAGTGCTCTGACTGAACCCTGGATACACCAGTATGTTCTTTTTCACAGACACCTTTTAGAGCTTCAGACTTTCCTTTAAGCCCTCAAGTTTTTTTTTTTAAATCTCTGGTTCAGAGACGAGGGAGGGAGGTAAGAATTGGGCTGGGAAGCCAGTAATCACAACACACTTGACTGGTTCTTTTACCCCTCAATATCTGATTTGGCCACTGTCCAAGACAAAACACTAGCTACATGTATCTATGGGTCTTCGCTCCAATCTGGTACAACAGTTCTGCTAGAGAATTTGTCCCCACCCACCCTTCAGCTCAGCTTCCTTCCCCTCACCTTTCAGCTTCCCATGCAGATTTCAGAAGCAATTAGATTTCTGCTTAGCATGCCTTACCTGAGCGCATGAATACAGTAGATACAGCGTGGCATGTTCTTGCGATCATAGATATCTGTAGTTTCTGGGTAGAATATCTGAAGATAAAACAAAGTTAGCAGTCTGAATGATACTCACTCTATATAGCTAAATGTCATAACTGTGATAAACTCAAGTCTTCTGCAGTACACTAACGAAACAGCCCACCAAACAAAGCTCTTCGAGCTCCTCTGCCCTTTAGCTCAACATCTCTCCGACTTGAAGTGCCACTCTTTCCTTTTGTTTCTTCCACCCAAACCGAGGCTCCCCTTTTCCTGCTCAAGTTCTACACACGAGGAAGTGTATATCCTTTTCTTTGTGTGCCTACCAAGATACTGGGTCATGAGACGTTAATGGAGACTTCGGTGAAAGCCAAAAGAAGAAAAAATACTTACAGTAGAAGACAGAAAAGAGGATTTTGTTTGGACAAAATGGGGTTGAGGAGCAAGAGAAGAGACAGTGACAAAAGGAGACTGAGATCAGTCCTGAGATGCTCTGCACACCACATTTTCAGTCAGTTGGACTGAAAAGCTTTCAGACAGTCTCAAATGCAAAGTTCTTAAGTTGAATACAAAGGACTAATACTGAAAGTGTCAATTCATTCAGAAGTGCTGAAGAAGGTACCTTACTTTCTAGTTATTTGCAGGTTCCTTGCTGTTGCCTACAAGCACAAAGTAGCACTGATCTTCTTGTAAAGGCAAGAGCAACTGAAGGAAGGACCCTCACAATCCTGCATCATCAGCTCCCTGGCATGGGAAAACACTTAAAGCACCAGACATCTCTTTGTCAACGTACCAGACCCCAGCCCAGTTTCTTCAGTGTCTCCTCACACATTTATTTCCCCCAAAGCCCCATTTCCATCTGAAAATCTTGCCTTATATCTGGCCCTTAACTCTTTTCTTTGTCTAGCTCTCCCTTTGTTTATTTTCATTTAACTACCTTCACAGCATATTTCAGTATTTCCTAATCCCAAATTTATTCCTGTAAAATAATCAAAAATCCCAACATGGCTCAACTAGTAAATCTCAAGAAGTTATTTGAAAAACTTTGCCAAATATAAAGTACCCAGTTTGCAAGTATCCAAACAAAACATACAGCAGACTAAATTATGCAATGCTGGTCTTGGTGGTACTGAGCATAATGTTTTACAGAAAATACAACAAAAAAAATATACCTACAATCCACGTATGCAACTTGCTTATCAGCACAACACTACCACCGTTCCATATATTTTCAGGAAACAGTGTTTATTAAACTCCTCTGAAATATCAGGCCATTCCCTTAGTATAATCGGTACTTTATATTTAAGTCACACCAGGAACATATTTCAAATTAATGTAAAAACTTCATAGGCAAATCTGAAGAAATGGAGAACCTACTGTTTTCTGTTGCACTGCTTCTTTTAGCATAGATTTCTAAAAAACTGCCACAATCTAACTGTAGCTCAGATATTGCTCAACAGAATGCAGGGTAAGAGCAATAATGCAGATGGTATGCAAGATTTGTGAAACTAAGGATATGGTACAGAAGAAGGAAATATTTTGCTGCCAATCATTCTCACTCACAGCAGAATGAAATATTTCAGCAAATTTCAGGGTAAACTTTATCTATAGAGATGTAAATCTAGAGAATGAAGAACTATATGAAGTCTGCTGATTTCAGTATAATTGCAAATGCTTCCACTGAATGTAAAGCTTTTTTGAGATTACGTACTTATCTGCGCACACAACATAGAAATTACCTTGGGGAGACCGATCTCAGCCATGGCATTCAGCCACTGAATTACATTATCAGTGTGCCGGAAGTGGAGACCAGTTGCCTGAAATAAAAATAGGCAGAAACAAGAGGGAGGGCAGACAAAAAAACACAGCTGACAAGACAGACAGTGAAAATTGTACTCTTACAGAAAAGATGTCAGAAGTCATCTATATACAATCATTTTGCTTATTTATAACAAGGCAAGTTCTTTCACGAGTGCAAGCTCAGACACAAAGCTAAGAGTCCACCTCCCTCACTTACCCAATAATCTAAAGCAAAGGAGGAGTTTCTCAGGTAATACTAATATAAAATAACTTTGTTTATTCAGCCCACACTTGTGTGCACACTTTCCTATTTTAGATCTCTACCTAACCCAATACCTATGGCCAGCAGTTCTCACCTTGTATCTAGTCTGTTCCCTATCATAGATTTTCTTTACAGAAACCACTTTAGGTGAGAAAAAGTTTCCAAGTTTGGCCAGGTAGACTCCATTTCTCAAACCTTCTTCCAGTTCTGTTGTGGGAGGCAGCTCCTCATTCAGACAGGCCTCCATCCATCTGGAATTGCAAGAAGAACAAAGCGTGTCACTCGAATATAATGCCAATTTGTAAACACAACTCCATGCTAAGTAAATTCCATGCTGCTACTGCTATGGCACTCTCCAGCACATTTACTTAGCATTAGAGGCTGAAAGTGGGTATAGCACTATCAGACAACCTGCATCATTAAGATACTAGTCAGTAATGCTTCAGACAAAATATTAAGCAGAAGTATAGAGTCCAGTAGTCAGTTTGCAGTGCATTCAGTTTGAAACAAAATCTAAGAAGCAGCTTGGTGCTCTGACAGTCCTTTAGTAACAGACGGAACTCAGAGGACTGACGCTGAAGTCACTGCCATCAGCCTGCTCTACCTGTTCTGATAAAGGGCACCAAACCTAAGGCAAGAACAAGAGAACCACACAATGTTCATAAGTCCATGGTGCCAGATGGGATTCACCCCAAACTGCTGAAGGAAATAGTAGATGTTATCACTGGACCCTTCTTAACAATTTAACAAAGGTCACGGGAGTCTGGGGACATCCCTGCTGACTGGAAGCTGGCCAACATTATACCCATCTACGAAAAGGGCATGAGAGAAGACTCAGAAAACTACAGACCTGTTAGTCTAACCTCAGTCCCTGGCAAAGTTACAGAGAAGATTGTCCTGGGGGACACTGAAAGGCACTTAAAGAACAAAGTTATTATCAGGCATAGTCAACATCAAGGGGAAGTCCTGCCTTAGTAATTTGATCTCCTTCTACGATAAGGTCACCCGCTTGGTGGATGAAGGGAAGGCGGTGGATGTAATCTTCCTAAACTTCTGTAAGGCCTTTGATACTGCCCCTCACGTCATCCTTCTGGACAAATTGTCCAGCTATGAGATTAAGAAGTTCACACTATGCTGGGTGATGAACTGGCTCGATGGTAGAGCTCAAAGGGTTGTAGTAAATGGGGCCACATCTGACTGGCAGATGGTCACCAGCAGTGCTCCCCAGGGCTCAGTTCCAGGGCCAGTTCTGTTCAACACTTTTATCAATGATCTGGGTGCAGGAATAGAATGCATCATCAGCACGTTTGCTGATGATACTAAACTGGGAGGTGCTGTTGACTCCCTGGAGGGATGAGAGGCCTTGCAGAGGGATCTAGATAGACTGGAGCACTGGGTGATCAGCGACCGTATGAACTTCAACAAAGGTTCTGCGTCTGGGACGGAGTAATGCCAGACACAGGTACAGACTAGGAGACAGGTGGCTGGAAAACAGCCCAGCAGAAAGGGATCCAGGGGTGCAGGTGACAGCAGACTCAGCATGAGCCAGCAGCTCGCCCTGGCAGCCAGGAGGGCAAACCGCATTTTGGGGTGCATTAAACACAGCATAGCCAGCCAGTCAAAAGAGGTGATTCTCCCCCCACATTTAGCATTGGCGCGGCCTCACCTGGAACACCGCATGCAGTTCTGGGCTCCACTATACAAAAAGGATGTTAAGATCCTTGAGAAAAGGTCCAGAGGAGGGCAACAAAGCTGGCAGAAGGGCTGGAAGGCATGTCCTAGGAGGAGAGGCTGAGGACACTTGGGTTCCCTAGGCTGGAGAAGAGGAGGCCAAGAGGCGACCTCATTGCTCTCTGCAACTTCCTGAAGAGGGGAAGAGCAGAGGGAGGTGCCGGTCTCTGCTCCCTGGTAACCTTTTATCGTAGAATCATAGAATCACTCAGGTTGGAAAAGACCTCCAAGATCATCAAGTCCAACCGTTAACCTAGCACTGCCAAGCCTACCACCAAGCCACATCCCTAAGCTCCACATCTACACATCTTTTGAATACCTCTAGGGATGGTGACTTGACTACTTCCGATGACAGGATGCATGGGAACAGCACAAAGCCGTGCCAGGGGAGGTTCAGACTGGACGCCAGGAAAAACTTCTTCACCATGAGGGTGGTCAAACACTGGAACAGGCCTCCTAGAGAAGTGGTTGATGTCCCACATCTGTCAGTGTTCAAGAGGCATTTGGACAACGCCCTCAATAATATGCTTTAACTTTTAGTTAGCCCTGAAGAGGACAGGCAGTTGGACTCGGTGATCATTGTAGGTCCCTTCCAACTGAACTGTTCTATTCTACGTACATCTGCTTCTGAAACACCAACTTTCAGTCAGCATGCAAGGTTCAATGGAAAGAGCTACGAAATATATAACCTGTATCAGCTGAGATGACAGGAAAAGTGATCTCTTTCTAGCCTTAAGGAGAAAATACATGACGATTTCTTTGCATTAACTAAAAAAAAAAACCATACAAATTTTATTTTCAGTTTGGGGGATATTTTTGCACAGTTCACTCTTGATCTCAAATACAAAATACTGTAGAAGTAGACTAAGGAGATGAGATGCTTCCAAATTCACCATGGCCAGTTTTTTAATCTCTCCTGAGAAGTCCAGGAGGATGCAGTAAACTGCATTTCTAAGTACAGAATACAGGTAGGTACCTGTGAAAATGAAAAAAAATCTCATAGGCTGTAATATTTTAATGATCAAATGAAATATAAGTTTGATTAGTGCAGATACAGAGTCTTAGACAATCTTCTTCATTGTCTTGAATGCATTTAGTTTCAGCTATTCCTAAAGCTTTCTGTTTTTTGTAACCTACCACAGAGCCAGCCTGTTGTTCTGCGACAGCTCCTCTATTTTTTATTTTATTTAAGTCCGCTAACATAAATAGAATACTTGGGAAAACATAAATTTCGGATAACTGTACATCTTTGCTACTCAAACTCAAGGGGAATTCCAGTTAATAGATTCAGATGTGAGAATTTATCTTCTCTCTGTCTCTCTCTGCTTGAAGCATTAGTACATAATGGCCTGTTAGTACATAAAGTGGTCATCTGCCTTTTAAGATAAACAAGCCATTGTTCTTTAAAAGAAAAAAAAAGAGTAACCCTAGTGCTTCATTCTTTGCTCTGTGTTTGATTAAAAGTACAATTCAAATTGGTCTATTTGGATCAGCTGCCACTAATCCTCAGATGGCCTTTTCTATTAACATAAGTAAAAATCAACTGCAAATTCTGCTGCCTACACCAAAGAGTATCTAGAAACTGACCATAGAGTAAATGTAGCATAAAGTCCTCAAATTTTTAATTCATACCTCTTGCACTTCTGTTTAGAGTTTTTTTTTCCCCGTCAGGATCTAGTCCCAGATGCTCTTTTCCAATTTGTAGATTCTGCAGCAGAGAGCTATTCTGACAGCCTCATTGTAGAAAGAATTCTCATGATTCAATAAAGGTTTTATAAACAGCTTGATTTTACTGTCGTTTCTTTGGTTATCCACATTAATTTAAGTATCCTCTCCAGAGGACACACAAAGATGTGAAAAGTTGATTGAAAAGGAAACTCACAAACTTGCTATAGCTGCTCAACATAAAGTACCTAAAATAAGCCACTATTAAAGTCCCCAAATCTCAGTTCTACTGATTCTTCCATCAGAATGCCAACAGCTACATAATTTTAAGGTCCTCTCTCTTTGTCCAGGAAAGCCTTTTCCTCAGACTTGGCGCATCTACAGCTCTGAACAACAGAGGTGACACCTCTGAAAAGCTAACACAAGCAAGAAAAAGGTGCCAAGAAACTTTTCAATGAGATTGCCAAAGTAACTGATCACAGAATCAGGACAGCAACCAGATGTTTCCAACAGACGCTGCACTGGCAATTTCAGCAGAGCCTGGAAAGAGGGGGAAGAGAGAAGGGAAACTACCCATTTCTCAGGAACTAGCACTCACAAAAAACAACATCAAGAAAACAGTTTTGTTTTATATTCCTACTGACAGTCCTCCCACAACAGCAACAGTTCAAGGCATTGGTTTTCTGCAGGAAATGGACATCACACCAGAATCTTCCAGCTTCTGGTGGCTTCTTATTCTCCAGCCTCCTCACTCACTTCTAGTCTTTCCCATGCCCCCAAACTTGACTAAGTTTCTTAATCCATGGCCCCAAACTTGACTAAGTTTCTTAACTAATGACTAACAAAATTCTTTAGAAAATGTACACCATGACGATTGTATCCTTTGCTCTGAAAATCCAGATTACAAAGACTCTGTGCGTAGAAACTTTCAATCCGGAAACAAGTAGCTGGCTGGAGTGGCTGCGGCAAACTACAGGAAAATGACTAGACTCCAGCACTGCTTGAAGAGTTACTTGAAACAGGACACTGTAACACCACATCCTGAGGGGGAAAAACTTCTTTCCTCTCTTTCAAAAAAGTGGATACTCTGTAGAAATCTAGAAGTAACCTTCCATATTCTGGAGAAGCATATGAAACAGTATTTGGAAAGGCATATAAACACAACATTTCCAAGCCTCAAGTCTCTCACACTGTGTCAGTTTTACTCGCTTTCCTAAAAAATTACTTGAAGTCAGAAGATTGACTTCTGTGCCCTTTGACAGCATAACTAACTGGAAATGATAATGAGTTTCACTGCCTGGTTTATTCATACATGCGAAAGCCATCAGTTATCCACCAAACAGCAGGCGACGCATAGCCGTGTTCTCTCCCACGCTGGCTTTGAGCTCCTTGCCATCTAACTGGGAAGAATAATAGGAGGACTGTTTATGCAAAGCCTGTAAGGTACAGAAAACAAATACAACCCGAAGGTCATGTTAAGGGAGTAAGAAACTGAGTCAAAGTACAAGTTGCAGAAAGCAAACCAGTTCAACAAGTTTTGACATGTGTTCAGTATTTCATGTGAACAGCTCACAAATTTTATGCAGTAAAGGGATGAAAGTGCAGAAGGTATCAACTCAAAACACATACAAGTCATAGATGGCAGGGTCTACATGTGAGAAGAGTTCCAAATAAGATACAAATCAAAAAAACCCATATTAAAGAAACTTTCACAATGCAAAGTATGCTCAGTCCCTCTAGTCCAAATGAAAACAGCATTAATAATCTCAGAAAGTCTCATGTACCTTTTATTTAGTACTTCAGGTATGGTGCACTTAAATGGTAAGTAACAATTTTGAAGTGGAAAAAGTATACATAGGAAGTTGCTAATTTGAGCCTAGTTTAGCCTGGAAAGCAGTAATTTTCCTGTAAGCTTCTGAACAGGCTCCTACAGTGAAAGACCATACTTTCCTTTCTAATGTGAAATAAATGCAGTGTTTTGTGACTTGGACTGTCACATTTCCTCAAGTACTTTTTATAAATAGGAACTCAAACACTCTACTAAAAAGATTAAAAGCACACTAGTTGCCGCATCTTCTTGAACAGAATGTTCTCAAGACTACCTCTACTGCAAAGCAAGAATTGGGAGTCATAAACAGGAAAACCAGGAGAGCACCGCACATCCCAAATGAGACACCATTACACTGTGGAGGGCAGTCTGAGCCTGTGAAAAGGTGGGGCTTGCAACCAAAACTAGAATAGGGAGCCTGGAAAAAGCATCAAGGAGTAGTATTACCAGGAAGAAAACTTCTTTTGCAACTACTGTATTCCTGCTTTTTGCTGCTTTCTTCCCAAAAACTTTGTTCTTGAACTTTAAGTTCCAGGAAACGTGGATAGCAATTGAATGAGTGAAAGAGAAAACATGATGCAAGTTTAAAAATTCTGGCCTGTTATCCAAAAGAGACTGTAAAGCAAGTTCAGCATTATCATTTAAATCACGCTCTTCCCCTATCCCACACTGCACAGATGCATTTCCTGCGCTACTGCAACCCAGCTTTCACAGTCTCTGAAGTTGGAAGGGTCCTCTTAAGAACATCTAGTCCAACCTCCCTACACCCCACTCAGGCAACCTTCTTCCCCCTTCCTTGTGAGTGGGCCAAGACCTTTCTGTAATGTCGCTTACATGCCTTAGATCATTACAGCCAAAGACAGTGAGTTACTCGAACCCTGGAAGAGCCCAAATGCTAATATTAATGTTCATAATTCCCTTCCCAATAACCTTGGGGGGGTGGGAACATTCACCTTGCTCAAACCTAGAAAGACCTAAAATGAAAGTAAAGGGACATGCAACCACATAATTTAATGCCTTACTGAAGTATACAGAGGCAGTGAGTTGTTTAAGCATCTCCATAAAGATGAATAACCCATAATGAGAACATAAACTGTCTCAATGTATCCATACTTGTTTCAACAGGTTCCTAAATGGGTGTTAATATAACCACAAAACCAGAACAATTTACATACAATAACACTCCCCCTTCCTGCAGCACAGCTTAACCCTATGCTAGACCAGAGGACAGAATGTTTTTTTAAAAGCATTATGCAGAAGCTTTTATATTTAAAACCTTGCACATTTGTATTAAAACTAACACCTATCATCCTTAAAAGGCAGAAATAAATGTGCAATTTCCAGATCAGTGAGAGCCAAGCATTTTTCAAGTCTCACTGAAAAAAACAAACTTGGTTGATAGGCAGCAACCTCTATTCCCTTTAGACATTAGGCATGAGAACAATATGCCATCAATAAGGTTTCCACAGAAACCTTGAATTCTTTTTTGCTACTTTGACTGTAGTTTGACAGGGTTTATTCAGTTGCTGTATTGGGCTTACATGGCAAGGTTTAGGTAGCAGGCAGGAGGGAGCTGCAGCGGTGGCCCCTGTGAGGAGCCCAGGAGCTGCCCGGTGTCAGAGAAGAGGCAGCTCCCGCCGGCCCCAAAGGGACCCGCTGCTGGCCACAGCTCAGCCAGTGAGCGACGCTGGTTGTGCCTCTGGGAGAGTGCAGTTAAGAAAGGAAAATAAACCTGCTGCACAACAGCAGCTGGGAGAGAGGAGTGAGAAAATGTACAGAAACAGTCCCGCAGACACCCAGGACAGTGAAGAAGGAGGGGAGGAGGTGCTCCAGGTGCTGGAGCAGAAGTTCCCCTGCAGCCCGTGGAGAGGAGCCCACGCAGGAGCAGGTGGCTGTGGCCTGAAGGGGGCTGCAGCCCTTGGGGAGCCCCCGCAGGAGCAGGCTCTGGGCCAGAGCCACAGCCCATGGAGAGGAGCCCACGCAGGAGCAGGTGATCCGGTGGGAGCTGCCGCCCGTGGCGGACCCATGCTGGAGCAGTTTGCTCCTGAAGGATGGGCCCCGTGGTACGGACCCACATTGCAGCTTTAAGAGCTGCAGCAGGTGGGAAGCCCACGCAGGATCCGTTCGGGAAGGACGGCATCCCGTGGGAGGGACCCCACGCTGGAGCAGGGGCAGAGTGACCATGAAGGAGCGGCAGACGATGAAGTGTTACAGACTGACCGCAGCCCCCATTCCCCTGTGCCACTTGGGGGGAGGAGGTAGGAGAGGGTGGGCGAGGGGGAAGGTGGTTTTAGTTTGCTTTTAGTTTCTTGCTGCTCTAATCTGTTAGCAATAGGCAATAAGTTACATTAATCTCCCCTGTTCCCTTGAGGAGGGGGAGTGAGAGAGCAGTGTGGTAGAGTTTAGCTGCTCATCAGTGTGAAACCACTACAGTGGCATTACAACCTTATGAAGCTTCCACTACGCTTCCTCCATCTCCCCAGCACAGCAGAGATCATCTTTTAGCCAGAGTTAACTCTTCAATTTCGTCACATTACTGCACAGGTAATGTAGGCCTCTCCAATTTTACTGAAGCATGTTCAAATTAATAAATTCACATTTCTAATCAGTCAGCCCTACTACTATTAATTGCAAATTCCCCTCCTAGACAAGATCCTTGAATATCTACAGGCAGTTAGTACCATCAGCTGCAATTTAGAACCAGACATTCCCTGAGAAGACAACAGTAAAAACCTAACACCAGTTATTGCCAGGCAGCCAGTCTCTCAAGTAACTCTGTCTTCAAATTGTGAAATAAAGCACTGCTCTATTAGCAAAGATTGGAAAAAATTAACATCAGTTTCTCAGCTACTGACTTGTTCTCTCCCCCCAGCACAGCATTATCAAGAATTGTGACATTATGCTAAGGTGTCATATTTTTCTACAGAATCACAGGCCAATTTTAACCAGAACTGGAGCTCACACATGGCAGAAATGTAACAGTAATCATATTGGCAGACATTTTGCTCTTACACTTGCGAAAATATCAGAAGTCTGGCTTACCCTTAGACAATACAAAAAATTTGGAAAAAATCACAAGTCACTTTTTTTCTCTCAGACTGATTATAAATAAGCCTGAAAAAGAACTATCGTAATCTCTCCAGGAACTGTTGTAAGAGTATCCAATTTAATACACATAAACAGTATAGCAGATGGCAAGACTGGACAAAACCTGCAATCAACACCACATATTTCATGACAGACTACCATGCAGTACATTCCAGCACAAAAAGAAAGCAGAACATGGCATGGAAAGCATAGAAGGCAAAAATCAAGTGATGTTAACAGTCAAAAAAAGGGATCTTTATCAACCAGACACTGAGGAGAGCTCAGTTCTTGGTCATCACTAAGCAGTAGCAACGTCAGGGTAATATTACTTAATTGCAGAGGCCAGAAACAACATTTTCTAACACTTACACCTAGACCTAGAATTTCAAGAGAATGGCTTTTCCTTTTGTACACAGACCTAGGCAGTGACATTTTTCAGCTTTGAGACAGGATTGTTGCATGGCACAGTCTTGGTCTGCACATGGAAGTCACTTTTCACTACGTTGGCCTCAAACACAACATTTCAGTACTTCTAACTCACAAGAACTCTAAGAAGATAAAGTACATAACACTAGCAAATCATGCTGAAGGACAGCCAGCATCCCTCACATCAGAGTCTGGTAGCAATGCTAAGTGTTGGCTGAAGTTCAGTTGTCCACAAGATCACATCTCACTCTGTTCACTGCGTGCCTCACCAACTTCATTAGTAGAAAAGCTATGAACAGAACTTGAATGCAAGCTTCTGAGACTCTAGTTTGAGAGCACTGGCCACAGAATTCTTAATCATAGGACAGTATCCTGGGAGCTTTCTCTTTTTAAGTATGCTAGTGCCACAGCACTCCTTGCTTGCTTCTAGTGGTCCCATACCACCTACATTTCAGAAGAGCACTGGCTCCTTCAAGAAGACTAAGCATACTTCATTTCCTCCTAAAGGTGGAGGTGGAACAGAGGGGCAAAGAACTTGATTCTCTTTCCAGGTGCATATCATGTTAGCCTCTACTTTTTTGTAATGCTGTCTGTATACTACTACAACATATTTTAATCAGCAAAATAAGCCTAAATCTGTGATTTATCAAACAAGCACAAGTATTCAAGAGCTAACACAGAACATCTTACACATCTCCATTAAGCATCACCTGGAAGCTGTGCAAAAGCTACACATAGTGCTTAGCAAAACTGCTCACAACTCTTCAGAATCTTTCACAAAAATATCGAAATTACTTGTAGTCTCGGAAGGTATTCATAGCACAATAAATACTGGCACTCTTGCAGAAGGTTCTCAAGAGTCCATTACTGAGTGCAACGAATACCTGTGTGTCAACATTACAGGTGCCCTCTGTTACAAAAACAGAGAGGGGAGAAATCACGCTGGAATCCTTCAGCCTGTTGAAGAAAAAGCCTTCATGGTGCCCAAGCCCATGAGCTTATTTATAAAACCTGAACGCATGTAGTTCAAGAAAGCATTATTAACAGTATTTCATTCTAAAAAATTCAGCTTAGAAAAATAGATTATAGATGTTGAGAGCCTTACAACTCATCCCATTGTTGAAATGATATCCTATCGAGGTCACAGAGAGGCTCCTACTCTGAATGTGCCAAGCACTCAGTCAGCTAAGGACTAACAACAGGGAAGGCCACTTTTAAAGAATTCAAACCTCCCAAATTGCTGTAGGATCATCTGCATTTCTCCTAAGCAACCATTCTACGCTTACTTCTGTTCTCTTTGGTTTTGTGATAGCATCTGCCTGCTCTTTCAGAAGACTATCCAGTCCACGAATCTAGTAAGCACAGTTGCTGACAACGCCTTCCAACTACCTCAACCATACTAAATCCAGGAAGCTACCATCGAGGAAGACACAGATGACAACAGCATGTAGCCCAATACTGTGTCTCTGACAAAGGCCAGGAAGAGATGCAAATAAACACAGCCTTTTATTAAACTAGGTAATTGCTTCCTCAATTAAATATGCTCTATTTATTCATATTTACTTAAGTTCTTAAATATAGCATATGCTTACTCAATTAAACATTTTTTATAGAAGTCTATGAATGACATATTTGTGAGGGTTTTTTTTTTTTGGCCTAATTTGCCAAAATGTATTTGGGAGTCACATACCTATTTAAAAGCATAAAATGGGCTTTAGATTTGCTTTAATGAATTGAGTGTCACACACAGAAAGTATATATGACTTGTCAAATACATTTGGCATTAGCACTTGGACAACAGCAGAATTAACTGTAACAAACAGATTAGTTTTAGCAACCCTAAATCAGACTTTTAACTGTATTCATGTAACTAGAAATGTCTGTAGATATCTAACAAAACATTAAGAAGTACTTACATACACCAATTTCTAACTCCTGCAGTAATCGTGAAGATCAGCTGTTAACTCCAACAACATCTCTTAAATAATATTAGACCTGTTTGTACATCTTTGAAGCCGTTGCTTTACGTCAACTTTCTTGGACATAAAGCCTCATTCTTCTTCTGGACGTAAATAAAATTAGCTTTCTCATGTGATGTGTTTTTCCCCGCCCCCTCACCTCTCCACCATTTATATAACTCTGAACAAAACATTCCAAACCAAGATAGTATTCTATATACTGCAGTAAACTACAAAACGGAAAGACAGCTTATCGCTCACAAGGTTTAATTTCACAGTGGTATGTTTAGGGAAAAAAAAAAAAGCCCAGATAATTTTAAAAGTCTATGTAACAGCTTCATGTATTAGACATAAAGTGGTTCTCCCGAGCAGCCAGACAAGGAAATTATTATTTACTGTAGTTTACAGAAACCCCAGTTATGCACAGGCCATTCACTGTGCTGAAGCACATTATTGTCCAAGTCATCCCTTGCCCCAGACAGCCTGCAACATGTCATATAACACACAACACATCAAAAAACAAAGGTGAGCACTGTACAAAGACAAAGAAAGCATATACGAAAAAGCAAATACTACTACCCTGGCACTCTTGATCCAGTGAAGGATGGTAGATGCTGCTGCAGAAGGCACTAAATAGAGGAAAAGGCAGCAGCTGGAAAAAGGAGACTAAAAGGAGCAAAGAGAGACAGCCATGTGACCAGAGTAATAAACTAGCAGGTGAAGAGGAAGAAAAAATAGGCATAACTGTCTAGGCACATGATAAAACTAAAACTTCACAAAGGAGAGTGGCAAGATCATGGCACACTTACAAAAGATAAATCTTTCTCTGACTGCAGCAACGTACTCTGAAAGTTGCTTCCCTTGCATTCTGGAGGCCGCTGTCCCTCAGCAAGCAGATTCAGCCCAGTCACCTGACAGAGTTTGTCCCCACCCTCCATCTCAAGAACAAGAACACAATTTTTTCCAGGTCAGCAAACTGGTTATTAGAGAATATTTAATCACTCTTAACCAGCACCAATATAAATAGACTATTTGTGAGAGCAGGAGTCTCAACTAGACAAAGAGAATACAAAAAAGCTAGAAGCTGAAGCAGGAAAACTTACTGGAAAACACACAAAAAAATTAATCATTGGAATGAGCTACCTAGATATTGGCTGACCTCTCACCACTTAGAGTCTCAAAAATCAACGCTAGATACCTTTATCGTCTAACTCTGTCAAATGTACTAATGCCAATGCAAATGTCACACAGTAAAGTTGTCTGGTCTGGATTCTAAAAGAAAAATGATGATGCAATCATTGTGGTTTCTTCTAGGCTTAAAGTCTACGGAAAATATATACCTAGAATCCCTAATTGTTGGAAAATATCATTCCTCTGATATTTACTTATCTCTGTAAGAGCTGTCACAAAATGTATTGGTTTCAATACTTTAAAAGCATTGGGGGAAAGACTGGAAAGCTTCTCTCCTCTCCTTTCAGTAGTTTCAAGGGTGAAAGGTAAAATAAGAGTTTTACCCACATGAAAATAAATGGAAAATTTGTACCTGAACTCCACCAAAGCCAAAATGAAAAACAGACTATAGTATATGAGCATTTTTGGGTCTTTGCTGCTTCAGCTTTTGGCAGTTACTTAGCTAGTTTTACAATTCCTGGAGATCTACATTTTTAACTGCAAGGAACTGTAAGATAACGTATCTACCCCTGTGTTAAAAAGGGCTTTTATTTTGGTGGAGAGTAGTTTCTTTCAAATGATTTTTAACATGCCATAAATGATATCATCTTCCTCAAGCAATACAGATTGCAATGGCATCTTATTCATACAGCTGCTGTAACAATTTGGCAAGAATCTGGTACATGCTAGAAAAACTGCAAGAGGGCAGAACCCTCCGTCAAATTGATTTTCAGTGATATCAGTATAACTGCCAATCAAAAGCTGAAAATGAGCTAAACACAGCCGACTAGCCATTCAATTCATACTTCAAAAATGACAAACTATATCATACAAAGACTTCCAGAATACCATTTTGCTCAGAACAAAACAAAACCTCAAGAAAGAAAAAAACTGTCTCTCTTTCCCTAGTCCCCACCAGGTTTGCTCACCTTCAGGATCAATATTTGCATAACACATCACTGGCTTTTCACAGTCTTACCTAGTATCCTGCACTGGCACAGAATTTCAAACATTATTGTCTTTTGCTTGACAACTCAACCTGCAGAAACCAGACTCACAGAAGCAGACTGGGGGACACCAGCACATTCCAGACAGCAGGTGTCCAAGCTAAAGGAAGGCACCAACAATACTTATTTAGAATTCTACTCTTCAAAGAATGTATTAAAATTCACAGAGAGGGGAAAGGCACGTTGGATTCAGCAGTGGTGTAACAGTTGACATCCTAGGAAGCAATATCATCAGCAAAAGATAAATAGTCCAAGAGCAGTCCCTTAAAGTCTTCCAAAGCAGGTAAGTCTGGAAGTCACACCTATAAACACACAGGGCTTTGCTCAAATCAGCAATGACATATTTGGACAGGTACTCTTACAACTATTATACCAGTGGTTACCACAAAACAATCAGAATTGTAATTTGAAATATTTCTATTGAGATTATTTAGCAAGATCTGTTTCCTAAAGCACATTTTAACTGTCCATTGGTTTATAAATTCTCTTCTCCAGTTCTCAATCAAAAGCAACATTCTGAATTTCAATTTCCACCCTAATAGTCTTGAGAAATCTAACAACCTGAAATAGAAATTTAAATCTGTGTCACCTGCCCCAGAAAAGAAAAAGCTCTTGCATTCAACTTTCATCTAAAGCCAGTGTTTATTTAACCAGTAAACTGGCAGATGTGTTGGAAGTGCTGTTATAACCTTGTATCAACAACGTAGCAAAATATGCCAGACCTTACAGGAAGGGAAGCACCATTTATTTGGCTTGAACACTGAAATAAAACAGGTTTTACTCTGTCTCATACTCACAAGCACCAAAAAACATTTGGTATCCAAGAAGTCTATCCAGCAGTCAGACGCTAGGAAAGGTATGTTCACATTGTCCACCCAGCAGTGGGCTGTAACACCTGGACAACAAGCATTAGAAGGTCCAGGATCTGTCGAGCTGATATGGAGGGCAAGGGATGACAGTTGTCAAGTTCTCACATCTCCTGGGCTCTTCCTAGGCTGGCAACCATGTGCAGATTATCCAGGTTACAGATAATACCTTTTTGCACCTTTCTGGAGCCAACAGTGATAACTACCTGTCATGTCCCACCTACATGAGTCATCATGATTTCTTCACCGTGCTCTGCCCTCCAGAGAGTCTTGTGAAACTGAAAGCAAACATACTGAGGTCTTGATGACTAGCTGCTAAACGAGGCATTATTAACACACGCCATTCCAAGAGTCCCTCCCATGTTGCATGTGGTTCCTCCACATCTAGACACTTTCAGTCACATCCACCTGGCCCTTCTACTGCAATTCTCTACAAGCGTGCCAAGGAAAACATGCATAGCCTCAACAGCAGTGGAGAAAGTCACTTTTTTTTTTTTTTGGCAGCCATGCCTGCATAAGCCATCTGAAAGAATGTATAAAGCTGTGGCTGAAAGGCTCTTAATCTGATTAGTATCATCAACACCATAGGCATAGCATTTTTTGGACAAATTCTGCTATTCGTTCTACTGAAAGGAAAGGGATTATACACGCTCCAGGAGATCACTGCCTCAACATATGAATCACAAACATTTTCAGTTTGGTTACAATTGCAGACATGGCGTACATTCTCACTGAGGCTCAGAAGAGAAAACTTACAGACAACCTCACTTCTTCATCCAGTTCAGCTGAGCAAGGCATTACACAGCAACACAAAAATCCTGAACAAAAACTTCTAAAATAACTCATCGTACTAATTTCTGAACAAACCAAGGAATCACCTGAAAAGATGAAAGAAGGTATCAACAACAAAGTAAAATAAGTTTATAAAATCAGGAGTGTTCTCTTTTAGAAAGTAGGTTGAAATTTAAATGCATTTTGGTACACTTTGTGCAGGAAATGACATGGCCTCTCAAATGAGGAACTGGGAAAACAAGAGCTGTCTGCAGCTAAAAGGTCCCTGAGCATTCTTATAATCCACAAAGACACTTTCAGTTCAAAGATACTAAAAAGCAAGATATTAGTAACATTAGCCAGATTTCTCCCAATGATTCGTGTACCCCTCCCTGGCAACCTGCAGCTGAACTAAAGACCATATTTATATTCATGCACTGAAATCCTTTTTTCCCATTTAAAAGTAAACAGGAGGTTCCCCTTCATAGTGCCATTGCAAACACTGCCAACAACTGGTAAAAATGGCCTTAGCAGCTCTTGCTGCTGGGGATTCTATCATACTTGCCATGTTTACCAGAAAGGTTAGTCCCGAGGAGCTTTCAAACCAGTACTACACTCTCATTCCTGAGGAATGTAATTATCACGTATGCAAAAACCCTTTCCAAGGCACATCCAACTATTCTATTGTCAAAACTAATTGCCTTGAGCATTTTCTAAATAGACTTAAATGGTTTTAAGTTAGAGCACTGCTAAAGTGTTATCTCAAAACTAAGTTGCTTTCTTGCAAATAAGGGTTATAAGAAGCACTCCACAGTGTCCAATAGTCGGTAACCGTTATGTCACAGCTACTTGCTTTGGTTATGCGCTGCTCTCTTCTTGCATTACATACAATAGTCCTTCAAAAATCACCATCTAAACAGTCAAGCCCCAGTCTCTAAATTGAATACTGTGCAAACAGTTGTTTCTTTCCCTGGCCTGCCTTTCATTACTTTTTCCAAGAGTCATTAAAAAAACACGTTCAGAGTGAGAAACAGATGGTGGTACTCCACCACTGTCCTCCCCACCTCTCTCCACCCTTTTCTCAGAAAAATATAGTAATGAATGTGCATTCCAAGACATTTCCAGTCCAGACAGCCAGTCCCTGCCAGCTGCATGAGGTCATCAATGAAACAGTACAGGAACTGTAGAGAAATGTCTTCTCAGTCCAAACAGGAGCTGGTAAGAAGCCCCAGATGAACTAGTGAGAGCTAAATATCAGCTACTTCAACTTAAAACTGATGGTAATAAAATATTACCTATGAACATTTAAGGCTTAAAATCTAACGTGATTTGCAGCGTAGCGGGAGAAACAACACCCGACCCAATTTACCAGAGAGAATAAAACGGAAATGCAAGGAAACAATGAAAAAAAAAAAAAAGATCTCAATTAGCCTGGAATAAAAAGAGGAACCCTGTTGCCATGGAAGACTAAGTTCTGTTATGTCATTTACTGACCACCTGACCCAGTCACCAGATCTAGAGGGGCCACTTTTCCTGGGAATTATATAATTCATATCACATACTCAGACACATGCCAGTTCCTGTAATTTTCTGACTTGGATTACACATGAAAACATCAGGACTCTTCCCATACAAAAATATCTACAAATATATCTATGAACGTATTTATTTCTCTCTTGACTCTGATTGTAAAAATCCAACCATGCTTCAATATTACTAATAGTTAAATAAGGTCTCTTTCTAAAGTTAGAATATAAAAACAGAACATCTTCAAAAAGAAGTTATACATTTGAAATAAAACATGGGTAAATTATTCAGCTCCAGAAGTCTCAGACTGCCTCCCATCTAAGTATACAAACAAGAACTCCATCAACAACTGATATCTACACCTTTACAGACACTGATGGACTAGCTTTGGAATGTTATCCACAGAGTAACTATGCTTTAAAGAGCTTCCCATCCAGCACCGCCACTAGATGTTTTCAATTATTCTGGAAAGCAGTGTCCTCTATACTTCTTCCTCTTCATTCTTTCGGGCACTCTGCATCTCTGAAGATAATGAAACCTGTTCAAACAAATCTTGGATGACTATTCCAAATTCCAATAGGTAATGATAACCATCCAAACATTTTCAAACTAAAAGTGGGAAAATCAAAAAGACAAAGACCATATTTTTTTCTACAAACATCAGATTCCTTCTAGGAAACAAAATTTACCTGGGTCCCTTGGCAAACAATTTAGTTTGTTTGTTTGTTTTTTGTTTTTTCCCTGTTTGGTGGTTGTTTTATTTTTTTTGTTTTGCTTAAAGACATATACATATCATCCCAGTTTTAAAAACTGCTGCCCACTTTAGAGAGAAAGGAAAGAAATTCTTACAAAAAAAGTAATCAAAGTGAAAAACCCTTCAGACTTTCACAGGACACAGACACAAAATATGCATTTCTCTCAATAGCAATATAGTTCACACTAAGTAGTCTTCCAATCTGTCAGAAAGAAGAACTTCTGCAATAGCACAGGCAGTATACTTCAACCAAATAGATTACATCAGCAATAAAGAGCAAGTCACATCCTTTTCTTGTTCTAACAGGCAACATCGTCTATCAGAAACTCCAAAAAGGAGGGAAAAAGCCCTGCAGTCAGATTCCATCCTGACACACACAAGAAGAAACACACTGCCCAGGCATGAGGGAAGTTATATAGTTACTGGAGCTACATAATCTGGGCACTGAAACCCTTACACTTTGCTAGGCTATAAACCCGAATGAAAAGAATTCCTACTGTGCCAAGGCAAAAGCATGGTATCATCACCCAACAAGCCAGCAAAAGAAGTAAGAGAGTCAACAATATTCTAGTTTCCAACTCAGAGAACCTACAATATTCCACAGTGAAAGACAAAGCTTGAAATAGCCTTTGCCAAATTGCTCTGTGTTAATTTCATCACAAAAATGCCACAATGCCCCAAAAAGTAATCCACACAGTATTATTTTTTTTCCCCCTCTATGATAGAATCCAGATGAAGAATATTACTGGGTATCAGTCTGACTTCTAGATAAGGACTACAAAAAGAAGCTCTCCCCAGTTATTTCTATTCCAGATAAGAATATCCTTACACTGCTGTGAGCACAAGCTGTCGCGTCATAAAAGAACAGAGTACTTACTGCGGTTTTATCTGCACTGTCACAGCTTTTCCGTATAAACTACTGTGATTTAGAAACAGGAAAAAAAACCTGTAAGTGTGAAACAACGCACTGAGAAACCCATTTTTATTCAAGAAAGATGTGTGTTCCAAGCACAGTACAAGAATTCGCCATTCACAATCTTTGTTTTAGCAACAATTTTCATTTCAATTTCTTTCTGTCATGATCTTAGTCAACTTAGTTATACACCCTTTCTCTAAGTAGCAAGAATAATGCCTGGTTTCACAAGATTTTGACTTCAGCTACTGCGCACAAAGTGCTAAATTACAATAGAAGAATAGTGACAGCTGAAGAAAAAACAAAACAGGCTGGAACATCATTAAAAAAGTACAAGTTATTGATATTCAATTACTGCCTCTGATGTATGTTCCTTAGCATACTCAAAACAACTGCGATAAAAGCAAAGCTGATGCACACATGTTGATACATCCATGGTTCAGAAATCCAGTCTTTTCACCTTAGTACGAAATTAGGTGCGAGCAAATTTTCATCTTGTCCTCTTCTCTTAACATGTATGAAAAAAATCACTTCTGCTTCTAGATTCATTATTTATTGATTGGTTAAAGGTATAGCAAGCTGATAACAATGCTGACGCTATGCAAATCAACATGATATTCGTATCATTTTAGTTGCCCTTCAGATGCCTTTATGTTCTAGAAAAACTAAATATAAACCACACTGTCTGAATGGGATATTATACTGTAATATGATAGGAAGGTGGAGATAAGATTTGTTCTTCCGCCATCTCCCACCTTGTTCTGCTATTAGGTCCTCCTCTTCTCCTTACAGATATAGCATCATCAGAAAATCTCTCACTATGAAAAAAGATGAGAAACTCTCCTATCCATACCCAAAGCTGAGACATTGTGATCAACAGCACAAGCAAAATGCTGCAGTACCTAATTCACACATTATATCTCAGTTACACTACTGGCAAAGAAGTCAAATACAGAAAATCTCAGACAATGACATTAATTTAAAATATAATAAGCTGAGTTCTAGTTTAGTTGTTTTTGTTAAATAAACTCTTTTCCAACAATGCAAAAGAGGGTTTTTGGCTGTACTAGCAGTAATTTAGAAAAAGATAAAAGGACAATTTACAAAAAGACCGCTCAGTAAGGAAAAATATTCTTGGGAATAGAGCGTGAACTCAAGCCTTTCTGCTCTCATCTATGTATTTTAACCACTAAACTAAGGACTCTGCTTATGTAATCTTTAAGTCTTATGCAAAGCGGTACAGCTTCAGCTAAGGGAGTCAGAAATTCCCTCTCACGTATGTATAGACAGCCTGTAGGCCACTAAGCAAAGTAAGTGCTCTGACCGCCAAGGTGAATACCAGGAAGACTGTATCACCACTACTTGCGTTTTGAATGACACATCTGTTGCTCCATTCTTCAGAAAACATATTGGCAACCACTAGGCATTTTGGCAAATCTGGACAAAGAACTGAATGGAGTACAAGCATCTCAGAAGCATTTACTCAAGTCAATGAAAGAGTCCACAAGTGGTTTATATGGGGCTCATTCAAGCATGCATGGTGACTATAATAGAACTCATCTCTCCGTTTTGCTCAGCATTTGATCCTAAAGATGTTTGATTTAAAGGGAAGGGGTGATTTTGAGATATGTTCATATATATATATATTCATATATAAGATATATCTTTCTCACTACCTCCACCTCATCCAAACATGCACGGAGAGAAAATTATTATCTGCTAGTAACTAAGCA
This sequence comes from Chauna torquata, assembly GCA_013399475.1. Lineage (NCBI taxonomy): Eukaryota > Metazoa > Chordata > Aves > Anseriformes > Anhimidae > Chauna > Chauna torquata. The sequence goes on from VXAL01005844.1 coordinate 73,481, forward strand.
GCCTCTGTAAATCTGCAGCAGTGACAACTGCTACGAAGCACCTGAAAGACTATAGCATAAACCGAGTCCTCCTAGCCCCTTCAAAAATACTTTAAAGCAGCATAAACTATTAAAATCCCGGAATGAAGTACTGCAGATGAGTCCTCCTTTATACTCTGCCAGCAATGATCTTGTACAAGATCTGTTTCCTTTCCCATAAAGGTGAGCCAGCAGCGCGCCCTGGCAGCCAGGAGGGCAAACCGCATTTTGGGGTGCATTAAACACAGCATAGCCAGCCAGTCAAAAGAGGTGATTCTCCCCCCACATTTAGCATTGGCGCGGCCTCACCTGGAACACCGCATGCAGTTCTGGGCTCCACTATACAAAAAGGATGTTAAGATCCTTGAGAAAAGGTCCAGAGGAGGGCAACAAAGCTGGCAGAAGGGCTGGAAGGCATGTCCTAGGAGGAGAGGCTGAGGACACTTGGGTTCCCTAGGCTGGAGAAGAGGAGGCCAAGAGGCGACCTCATTGCTCTCTGCAACTTCCTGAAGAGGGGAAGAGCAGAGGGAGGTGCCGGTCTCTGCTCCCTGGTAACCTTTTATCGTAGAATCATAGAATCACTCAGGTTGGAAAAGACCTCCAAGATCATCAAGTCCAACCGTTAACCTAGCACTGCCAAGCCTACCACCAAGCCACATCCCTAAGCTCCACATCTACACATCTTTTGAATACCTCTAGGGATGGTGACTTGACTACTTCCGATGACAGGATGCATGGGAACAGCACAAAGCCGTGCCAGGGGAGGTTCAGACTGGACGTCAGGAAAAACTTCTTCACCATGAGGGTGGTCAAACACTGGAACAGGCCTCCTAGAGAGGTGGTTGATGTCCCACATCTGTCAGTGTTCAAGAGGCATTTGGACAACGCCCTCAATAATATGCTTTAACTTTTAGTTAGCCCTGAAGAGGACAGGCAGTTGGACTCGATGATCTTTGTAGGTCCCTTCCAACTGAACTGTTCTATTCTATAAACACGGCAGTGGAAAACGCCTGTCTTGCTGGGGCAGACTTACATAGATGCTCTGAAACGTATCACCAGTCCATGGAAGAGAAAGTTTTGTTGCTCTTACTCTGTATCATCTTTCAAGTGACAGACTGAAGTATTGAGCAAGCCATGTCAAAGCATTCTGTTGACTATTTAGAACATGTTTTTACACGTGCTCCTTATTTTTCTGGTGCACCATAAGTTAACTTCTGTGGTATGATGGCTAGATTGCCTAGGTCTTCGTGAGAACAATAAAACTCTAAGCTCACAATCCACTTCTTGACTAATTACAAATGCAAACTGAAACACTAGCATTACTTTTTAAAGTGTTGAGGGAGTCAACAACAGAAACATTACCTCACCTCTTTTTCTTTAATCTTTTTCTTTAAAACTTGTCTTTGGTCACAATCTCAGTTTCAATAGCCATTAAAAATTTCAAATAAAAACATTCAATTTATACAAAGGCATGAAAAGACAACTGTCAGGACGGGAAAGGATTAGGCAAACTGGTCTGTCTCATTCCTATTCTCCACATACAGCATATAGAATTGAATGTTTACAAAAAAGATTTTAAGAATACCAACAATAAGACTTCACACATTTGTTTTTAATATTGGTTCTTTTTCCTTTAATAGCACATATATGGCATCTACTATGTTCTGATCATACCTTCATTATTGTATGAAGTAATACAGCATACTTTCATGCTTACTAAACACATAGATGACATAAAAGCTACATACATGCTGGAGGACAGGAATAAGTTCAAAATTTTTTCAACATATTAAACAAAGTTCAGGAAAAATTAAATTCAGCAGTATTTAATGCACTTAGGAAAACACAATAGACTCCATAAACACAGAACAGGGAACCAACTTCAGCAGCACACCTTCAAGCAAAGGGGTGGCAACTCAGCAAAACTCTACCACTTGATACCGTTATGAAAATGGAGATATGCTGTAATGCATGATATAAGCACATCTATCAGGTACACAGAACAATCCTTGTGCTCTTATAAGCACGCATGTCAGTGACACAGTTGGAAAACTTTTCTCTGTTTTGGCACCACACTTCCAGAAAGACATGGAGTAAGTGGAGAGAAGTTGGAACAATCCAGGAAAAAGGACTACAGACTTATTAAATAGGACCCTCAGAGAAATATGAAAGAACTGGGTTTTCAGTCTAAAAGAAGCATGAAAGAGAGACAATATTACAATTTAAATTTGTAAAGGGCTGCAGCTAAAAGGAAGAAAATAACCTGTTCTTCATGTCCATTGGCACGTAGTAAGGTAGTAAGTATCACAGCAAGACATACACAAGTCAGCTAACAGGGGGAACCCTTCCAGTTCTAGGAAGCAAAAAAGCACTAGAGCTATAGAGTCACTGTCACAAAAAAAATCTTTAAGAACACGTTAGATAAGAATATCAGAAATATGCTAGGCATATATGCGTTTGCCTCCTTCAGGCAGAAAAACAGACTGAACAGTCTGGAGGACCACTTAGTAGGTTTTTTCGTGTTTTGTTTAGTTCATTTTTTTGTTTGTTCATAGGTGTTGTGTTTTCTTGTTTTTAAATGAATCTGTATAGCCACTCAGAAACAGAGACAGGAGGTAATTGCTGCCAAATTATTCCCCTTACCAATATCACAACTTCTTTCAAAGTGCCAACAGTTTTAAACCCCCTTATTCTTACCTCTTTGCTTCCTCCAGATGACAAAGGTATTCATAGGCTACATTCTGGCGTCGCCTTTCATCCATTTCTTCTGCTGTTAATCTCTCATTATCCAAGACAGCTGCAAATAGTCAAACACATTCTCAGGTGGTTGAAGACTGAATGCAACTAAACAGGCACATCAAAAATCATATCCAGCCCTTCCCACAGCAACTCACCACAGGTTTTACTTGATTCAGAAAACTGATAGACCAAACACACCTGATCTTTGCAAGCAACAGAAGAGACCTGGTTTCTTTACCCTTCCTCCCTTGTCACATAAGTTTGCCATCTTCCCTCTTTCTGATTTCTCCATTTGACTCTGATCTGACTTTTTCCCATCTTCCAATTTCTTTGAAAAAAAGCCCTTTATTTTCTTACTTTCTTCTAGCTTTGCCTTTCTCTTCCTCAAAAGCACATCAATGACCATGTATCTCTCCATCTACCTTCTGGTTTTAGTAGTCAAAGATTAAGGAAGGGTAACAGTATATTTTCACATCATATAATCCCCTCCATATTGTTATACTTCATCTCTAAGAAGATGGAAATGTTACTCACAATCCTTATCTGGAGGGGATTCGTTCAGATCCTCAACCTGCATGTCATCTTCGGATCAAGCTGAGGACCTACATATGGATATATGCCTAAACCTTTCAGGTTCTGTGAGTTCAAAGCCTCAGCAATACAGCCTGTCCTTTCCACTCTTACAGCTAAACACCTCATCCATGCTTTCAGGTTAAAAAAGGCACATCTTTTTAGGTTTAATGGATCAACTTGACAAACAGGAAACATCTAACACCATTGTTAATCAAAGGTTAGCTTACACCTAAGATATCTTCATCAAACAAAAACAACTGATGAGGTATCAACCACAGCATTTGGGATCAAGCAACATCTTGGTTCAAAGTGCAAAGGATCTCTTAGAAACCTGTCTGAAGTACCTCAGAAGCATCCTTCTGATTACGTCAACCCCTCCCAAAGTTACAAGAGCTGAAAGCTGCCCCAAGCCACAGGGTAACGTCTACCAGCAAGGAAAAGTTCCCTCTCCTCCCGGCTCTCCCAGCGCAATCCTTCCTTCTTACATTAAGCCGGGTGTCGAGCACACAACCCTTTCCCCAGGGCTCCACCCGCTCTCCCTGCCTGCCCCGGCCCCGGGCGGTACCGCGCTGTCTGACCGGCTGTCGCTTACGCCATCTCCCATCCGCCTCACAGCGTTTTCTCCATCTTTGCTCATTTTTGACGTGACATCTCGCACAAGCGAGCGAGCGTACATCTCAGAAACCCTGAGCTAAAGCCTCCCTCTCCACGCTAAGCGTATTTCCAAGGAGGTGGAGCTGTTCAGTCTGAACGCTTCCGATCGCGCGTTTCGGCCGGTGGGTCCACCGCCTTTGCCAAAAGAGGCAGGAAGTGAGACGGCCGGGTCCGCCACCGCGGCGGCCCGCCGCGCCCTTCCGCTGCCGA
>VXAL01005844.1:85366-119821 GCA_013399475.1 Chauna torquata
CCTCATCCCCCTCATCCCCCTCATCCCCCTCAGGTGTCCCAGGAGCTGCCGTTCCTGCACCCCAGCGAGACCAGCGTTCTGAACCGGCTCTGCCGTCTCGGCACCGACTACATCCGCTTCGCTGAATTTGTGGAGCAGTACACCGGGCACGTACAGCAGCAGGTGGGCCGCCTCGCCGCGGTGTTTCCCACGGCAGAGCAGAGCGGGTGCCAGTCCGCCCAAACTGCTCCGGGCACGGATGTCCTGCAGCGCCGTTCTGCACTAGTACCAACAAATGTGCTTTCCCGAACAGGGCTCTGTGCGGTGCAAGTGAGGGAGGGTGCAGAACAACCAGTGTTGAAAGGTGGACCGAATGTAAAAATCTCATTCTTGGGGAAACATAATGTAGTAATTCCTGGTCACTGCAGACTCACTAGGGTCTGTGAACTGTATGGGATACTTATCCCTGTGGTGTACAAATACCCACTGGAGTTACCAGTGGGTATATGTGTGTGGATAACCATTCCCAACCCTTGCATGTATCCACAGAAGAGCTAAATTTAACTGTGCTCAAGCAACTCTCATGTGACAAGCTTCTCTTTTTTTCTGGGCGCTTTCTGGTAGGTTAAGGTGTATTTCAAGATGTTGTGACCATTGGCTGCTGGTGTAGCACTGCAAAGAAATTCCATTACTCTTCAGACCTGCACTGAGGAGCTGATATATATTTTATTGTTTGATTTCAGGACCATCATCTATCTCAGCAAAACCAGGGTGGATTACATGGGATTTATTTGCGAGCATTCTGCACAGGTCTTGATTCAGTGTTGCAGCCGTATCGACAGGCGCTACTTGACCTTGAACAAGAGGTAAAGGAGAGAGACTTGGAACAAGAGGCTGTCCTGCTGCTGACAGACTGTGGAAACTTGTCATTTCTGCAATTAATAGGTTAAGTGGTGGTTGCTAAAGAGGTGGCAAGATAGTTTTCTTTCCACTTCAGGAATAGCTTCCAAATTATTCCTGTGAGGTGTCATTATAAATGACTGTTCTTTCTAAGAAGTAGTCAATCCCCTCTACATACAATTCAGTAAGTGCCCCATCAGCCTCAGAGCCCAATGCTGTCTCAGACTATTGTGACTTCTGTTTTCAGTTGTGATGGCTCTGATTAAATCCCCGGTGGCTTAGCAGCTGTTATATCTTGGGTACAGTCATTGTCCAGTGGTTTCATTAAAAGTTATAGCCTAAATGGGACATGACCCAAAAAAGCTGGGGGTGGAGGGGGAAGCTGTGGGAACTAAAGGTGTGGAATATAGAGCCAAACAAGCTTTTTTACTTATCCATACCTTATACTGATTTTCATTAATTGCTTTGTTGTTCTTATAGTTCTTGGCTGACCCACATCTTTCCATCTCACATGTTAATTATTCCTTGGACCAGGTATGTCATGTTAATAAATAGGTAGTGCTCTTTGGTTACTCTTATCACTCTGTGATATGTTTAATGAGAACGTGGGTGGGATAAACAAGGTTTAGTCTTTCATGTCATGTCATTTCTCTTTAATGCCTCCAAATTTGTAGTCCCCTCATCATGCTGAGAGGATCACTTGCACTTTCACACAAAGCTTAGGTCCTCTACCTTTACTCTTGCATATACCTCACTACTTGTGTTTAGTCTGAACTGCAGCTGGAATACAGTAACTTAATGCATCTTGGTCCAGGTGAGGGAGGACATTCTTTCCAGTGATTTTCAGGTCACTTGAGAATAGTTTCCAATTTGTGGGGAAAGCGTGGTGATGGTTTGGTTAAACTACTGTAATCAGCTGCTGTCCACACTTGCGCAAGTAAGTAAATTTCTCTCTCTTTTGCATAGCAACCTAATTCAACATTTTGCTCCTTGTTCTGCAGTTTCAGTTACTCTTCCCATCTGTGATGGTTGTGGTGGAACAGATCAAGACTCAGAAGGTACAGTAAAATTGTAGCTAGTCTCTCTTAACTAGTTTCCTCTTTAGCTGATAAAGTATTTTCTGCCCTCATCCTGGAACTGAACGCTAGGAAAGAATCTGGTTTCACTAATGGGTGCCCCATTCCTAGTACTACTGTAAGTACTGAATGTTTCACAAATCCGTTTACACTGGATTTGACTGTCTTTTCTGTTTCGTTATTAGTAAGATCTTTGACATAGATTTTTATAATCACAATACATTTTAAACTACAAGAGGCTGCTAGTTGGAATTTGTTCTTTTCTGATTCTGTTTTCTCCCACCCTCACCTGAATTTAAAATAAATAAGTAAATAAATAAGGCAGAAGCTAATGTTTTCAAAGTCCAGAGATGCTTTGTTTTTGTTAAGGGAAACTTTTGAGAGAAGCTTGGGTGTACAGCTGCACACAGAAGGCCTCTTTCTTCATTACATAGAGTGTGTTTCATCTCTTTCTGTCAGACTTGTGCGGCTTTTCTTGTTATCTGGAATTGTAGTGTTTAAATGTGTGAGAAGTTCAGTACAGATCCAAATAATAAACCTAGTCTAACTGTTTTTTCTTTTTGCAGATTCATGGATGTCAGATACTGGAAACTGTTCACAAACATAGCTCTGGGGGGTTGCCTCCTGTTCGCAGTGCTCTTGAAAAGTATGTAGAATCACAGAATCATAGAAACACAAGGTTGGAAAGGACCTACAAGATCATCTAGTCCAACTGTCATCCCATCACCAATACTACCCACTAAGCTTCTAAATCATATCTTGAAATATGTAGATGCAGATGATGCAGTAAAACTATTCCATTCTTATGTAGTAACTGGAGCTAGTATCAAGGTGTGTTATCTTGCTTGTGAAAGCAGCTAATGCCTCTCAAAACAAATCATGCAGGCTTAAAAGTAGGAGTAGCATGCAGGGCAAATTGTCACAGTCCCCGTTGTTTATCTAAAGCAGGTTCACGGCAGGAGTTAAGGCTTTCTCCATTCTTTGTACATCTGGGGATGTTATTGGGGCATCTCTTAGGACTGAGTAAAGTTCAGACACTATGTTTTTTCTTCTTTTGAAGTCTACATGAAATGTTTTGGATATGGAAGGCCTGTTACTGTTTTTTCCGTCCTTCAGAAGGATACATTTCACTGGGTGAATGTTGTGTTTTTGTGTCCTTGGGGAGAAAGTCAGGCCATTGATAATGGTAATTGAGTAGAGACAGCAGAACTGGGAAGCCACTGCAAACCTGCTTATACTTCTGGTATTCTAGAATTTCTCCCTAAAGAAGCCACATATTCACAGGATATATTTGTTAGTTTGGTTTTGTGAGTGATCAGTCCATCTTTCTCTGTTTAAAAAACAAAGCAAAACAAAATTTCCACGTTAGCCATTTAACACTCACCACATTGCCTGGCTGACTAACTGGACTTTCCAGAAGAACGTACGTTGAGGTTTTGATTAATGCATGCAGAGGCCCTACTGTCTATTTCTCTTGATCTCAGGATTCTGGCTGTGTGTCATGGAGTTATGTATAAGCAGCTCTCTGCCTGGATGCTGCATGGATTGCTACTAGACCAGCATGAGGAGTTCTTTATCAAACAGGGCCCCTCTTCTGGCAATGTCCCTGGCCAACCTGAAGATGATGATGATGACCTAGGAATTGGAGGACTTACAGGAAAACAGCTACGAGAGCTGCAGGACCTGGTAAGAGTGCATGTCATAGCTTGGCACCTTTGGTCCTTAGGTAACTAAAGAGGAAATATATTGTCTTCTGTTTCAGTTCAAACTATGCTAGACCAGTCATATTTGAGACCTGGTGTACTGGGTCTGGCTGGGATGGAGTTCACTTTCCCCACAGCAGCCCATGTAGTGTTGTGCTCTCCACCTGTAGCTAGGACAGCATTGATGTTGCATCAATGTTTTGTGTATTGCTGAGCAGTGCTGGCACTGTATCAAAATTCTCTCCAACCCCCTCAAAGCCTCGGGCTGGGGGTGGGCAAGAGGTTGGGGGGGACATTGCCAGGGTAGCTGACCTAAACTGACCAAAGGCATATTCCATACCGTAGGACTTCACACTTGGCAATAAAAGCTGGGGAAAGGGAAGAAGAAGGGGGGGGTTCTCGTCATGAAAACATCTGTCCTCCTGAACAACCATGACGCATATCGAGGCCCTGCGTTCCAAGATGTGGCTGAACATTGCTTGCTGATGGGATGTAGAGAATAATTATTTTCTCTCTCTTTGCCTCATTGTGGGCTTTGCTTGCTTTTTCTCTTTCCCCCCCCTTTAAATTGTCCTTATCTCAATATGTGAGCTTTTTTTTTTTTTTCTTTCCATTGTATTTTCTCCCCCTCTTCCTTTGGGGAGGGGGAGTGAGAGAGAGTGGTGTGGTGAAACCACCACACTTGGTAGAACGGCAAATCAACAGAATATTGTCATAGGCTGCAGCTATAAAGAAGAGAGACATTGTTGGGCACAGCTGGATAATCTTGGGGCAGAAAGCCATATCGATAGAATCTGTGTAGACACTGATGTCAAGTAATCTGAAGTGCTGTGCTCACCCTGCTCTTGACTCTTTTCTGATTCCTTATTCAACACTGTGATCTTCTCAACCTGGACATTTCGTGATAGCATGAACAATTGCAGGGGAAAAGGTTTGGGGAGCTTTGGTGTTGACTTGATTTGCACCCTTTCTAGTGGTGCCTGGGTCAGGTACCTTTCTTGCACAACCATTGGTGCAGATCACAGTGCAAATGTTACTTAACAGGGTAATGCTACTGACATTACTGGGGAAAATTTTGCTAAGGAATAGTCAAGAGACTGCTAAGAACATGTCTAGGGTGTTAAGTTAAACAAGGGAGCAACCTGCCAGAATACTGGCAAAATGCACTAACTCGTGTAGATGGCATACGATTAGATTGCTCTTGTGCAAAGCAGCTTTCTCAATGGAGTAATCTTCCATGCTTTGTGCCTCTGAATAGGTTTCACATCAGGCGCTAGTGAGGAACAACTGCAACTCCATAAACTCACACTCTAGTTTACTGTGAGAAAACGTTTCATGGGTGCCAATGGCATTAGTGTGTTGCATGTAACTCCAGCTGTGAATGCATGGAAGATTCACCCCTGTTATAACCCACGTTGCATAATAATTAAGTGCCTTGTATAAACAGTCTTTACTGAGGAAGGACTACACACAAGCAAAAACAAGGAAAAACTTTAAAAGGCAGTTAGTGGAAAATCAGTTATTTTGTTGTATCGGATGAATGAAGTATGTGAAAATTGAGTCTTCTAGATCCCTGGTGGACAATGTAGGCACATTAAGAAGATGACACCAAGAGAGCCTAATTAAATCTCTTCTTCAGTATTATTGTCTAATGATGTTGGCAGTTCAGCTGTCAGATAGTAAAATAAGAAATTCTCAGTGCTGATGGGATAGACCGATTAAAATAACTTGGGTATTTCCCCATCTAAAAGTGTCAGAAGAATCTTAGGAATTGCCAAGCTGTTAACATCCATATACAAACTCATACTGAACTCTCCTATTAAAATGATGAATTCTGCAGGTAACAAACATTCTCGAAAATTTGGTAGAATGGTGTTTTTTTGATTATGGACTAATGAACCTAATTCTCCAATAACAAGACAACCAAATCAAATAATCAGTATTGCTTCTCTGAAAGAAAATCTTGGCTCTCTACTTGGAGTTCTTGTTTTTATTAATACATTCAGAAGAAAGTTAATAACTTACTGTGTTTTTGAAAAACCTTTTGCAGGAATTAATTGAGAAAATTCATACACGTGGGCCTTCAGATCTTTAACCTACTTGCACTCTAGTGGAGGTGTTTACATTTGGCCCATACCACAAATATCTAGTAGTGCTAAAACATAGAAATGGGGGTAGAGGAAGATTATTTTTGCTAATGTTAATTAACATTGTTACGGCAGCAAAAAAACTAATGTGATGCAGTTATAAGAGTAATTCCTTTTGCTGTTAACGGCATTATCCTTTGAGAGAGCCAATTTGCTGCTATTCAACAAAAGCTGTGCTTCATTTCTTCTCCGCTACCGCCCCTTTCTGATGAAAGCAACATCTTCTGTTGGGAGATCTGCTAACATACCAGAAGTATAAAGAAGTTTACAGGCTTACTTAAATGATGCACATTATATTTGCTACCTTTCTGGTTGCTTTTAATGTACTCCATTTATCTTGTTATTTTTTACTATTTTTTCTTTTTAAACCTGGTTTTCTCAACCTTTTTTTGCCTTGTACTTTCTATCTTTTTGCTGGGGTCTCTGACAGCGCTTGATTGAGGAGGAGAACATGTTAGCTCCATCTCTAAAACAGTTTTCCCTGCGAGTGGAAATGCTGCCATCATACATTCCTGTGCGGGTTGCTGAGAAAATCTTATTTGTAGGAGAATCTGTACAGATGTTTGAGAATCAAAATGTTAACCTGACCAGAAAAGGTAAGGAGCATCTTTCTTGTGGCCTTTGCTCAGCTGTGAATGACTGACAAGTACCTTCCAAATTGCTGTATGAATGAATTCCTTAACAGTCACTGACGATCAGCTGATATTCTTCAGAAAGTGTGGATGGCTGTGCCAGGTCAGAGCAATGGTCCCAGTGTTCTGCTTCTGAGTGCTGTGGAAGGGTATTAGAACAGCATGAGTGAAAAACACTCTCCAAACATAGGTTCCAAGTTTCCAGCAGCAAGTCACCATGTGATTTACTCTGGATAAGTAAAGCCATTTTAAAGGTTATGTTGCCTTTTCAGGTTGTATCCCTGCCCCTGAAGGGTGCAAACAGACACAGCAGCACTGAGTGTGCTCTGAGTGTTTATGTTGCAGAATGGTGTCAAAGGATTAGCATGCATCCGTGGGCAGGAGAGATTCATTCCAAGGTGGTCCCAAAAGTGGCTAGGAAAGACAAATGATCAAGATGGAGCCTCAAAGACAGCGAAACAAAGACAGTTCCAGCTGATGGTTCTCTTTGAGAGCATGATAAGTTTACATTGGAACATGTTTTTGGAAATATACTACAGGAAGTGGGGAGGACTGCTGTGGAGTCTCTATCTTGAGCTTGTGTATGCAAAAATACTCAAATGACTTTAACGACATTGCAGAGAACAAAGGACCAATTGAATTGGTCTGTTTTCTTGCATTTGAAGAAGTGAGAAGAGTGGTTTTAAAAATAATAATAAATCCCCAAGTCCAAGCAGTAGGATAGAACTGAAAGGGGCAGGGTATGTGGAGAAACAAACCAACTGGTTAATGTGGCAGAAAAGTTCTGGGCTCAGTGATCTATCTCAATCCTAGGAAAAAGGCTGTTTGTTTGCATAGAAAATCTTTTCCTTCTTTCTCTTCTTCTCTCTGTTTCTTCTCTGCTTCTTTTCTGCTTCTTTTTTTTCTGATACCACAGCACTGTCACATCAAGTGTCTGTAGTGTAATGGTACTTGCAATACTAATCTTGTACTTTGTACTTTGAGGCCTCCTCAACTTCACATTCCTCTTCTCAGACATGAGATGGTGCTTCCTGGAAGCCTCTCTGCCGGACGGTGCTGGAAGGGGTCTGCAGCTCTCCAAATGATACTCCTTGTTATTGTCCAAAATGTTTTTCTTATTGTTGCACAGGCTCCATCCTAAAAAACCAGGAGGACACTTTTGCAGCAGAACTACATCGACTCAAGCAGCAACCACTCTTTAGTTTGGTGGACTTCGAGTCTGTGGTTGACTGGATACGGAGCACTGTTGCTGAGGTAAGGATCCTAAGAAAGATAACTATACAGACGGAGGAGCTTTTGAGTTTTGTGAATGACCAGGAGAAGGGAAGCACTTTACAGTCCGTGATTAAACAGGAGGATGAAGGCTGCAGATAGCTTTCGTGTCCTTATGGGGCTCAGTGTCGTGTTACTACAACTTCCAATGATAAAAGGATATTAACAAATACCAGTCATTTGCATGGAGGAAAGCAGTGAATTTGTATGTAAAGGTTATTTCACTTATAAAGACTTCAAAACTTTACACCATGCTTTCAGCGTAATGCTTTGCATTGGCTTTTTTTTCCTTTTTTTTTTTTTAATTTGGAAAAAAAATCAAAAACTGGAGAACATGGGGAGCTTAGAGAAGTGAGGATATAACTAGAATGGGAATGAGTTTGTAAGGATTTGCCTATTTTTTGACATGGGGCTTCATGTTTCTTGCTGGTATGCATCAAGAGTGTTCTAATTAGTAGTATGGGTTGCCTACACGCAGGAGCCTTAATATGTTCTGCTTGTTTTATATAGCATTTTATATAGGTGCTGCTTTGTATGCGTCACCAATATTTTAAGACAGCTACTGATCTTATTGAAAGGGTTTAGATAAATCTGAGGAGAGGTTTCTTGTGTTTTGTTTGTTGTTTTTTGTTTCCTTGCTAGCATCTTTGGAAACTGATGGTGGAGGAATCTGATTTACTAGGACAACTGAAGGTAATGTTACTGCTAGCTTGTTCTTGCTAAAGCAGTGGTGTCGGGTTTTTTTGCCTTTATTTTTTATTTCTTTATTTTTTAATGGCTCTTCCCCAATAAATGCTTTACTGTCTTAGGTTCTGCACTTTCTTCTTTTAGATAAAGCTATTTTCATTTTCCAGATCTCAAGAATGAGCGCAGTGATAGAACTTGGTCAGAGACAGAGTTAGAGGGGTATGTGTATGTGGTTTTGTGGTTTGCATCTCAAAGCAAGGCATCGTAGACTTTTCGGGCACTGGATGAAGTTCAGAGCTCTCCAGNGTCCAAGCAATAATAAAAATAAGTGTTATCAGTTACGATGCTTAATATTTCTGCTAGTTTTTGAAATGCTTATATGCAAAAAATTATCTCCACAGATTATAAAAGACTTTTATCTTTTGGGAAGAGGTGAGCTTTTTCAGGCCTTCATTGACACTGCACAGCACATGTTAAAAACACCACCTACTGCTGTAACTGAACATGGTGAGTGGTACAAACTGTCCTCTCTGTGCTATGGCAGGAAAATGGTTTGCTATATGTCCAATACAGAAGAGTTCCCCATCTTATCCTGTAGATGTTTTCATTAGCTTTGAAAGATCTGCACTTCTGAATTAAAATGTACCGTAGAGTGGGTAAAAAGAAAATCTTTCAGAGGCTTTCAAATGGCAGGTTCATCTCCATATCCAAGAGTGGAATTAAATGAAAATAGTGGAAATAGTGCATCACCGTAGTCTTTTGTGGCCCAACATAAATAATTAATGAATGCAAAATTAGCACCAGCTGGATCATCTTGAGTATTCTGTTGATATCTGTGCTCTCTTTCTGTCAGATGTCAATGTTGCATTTCAGCAGTCTGCTCATAAGGTACTGTTAGATGATGACAACCTTCTTCCTCTGCTCCACTTGACCATTGAGTATCACGGAAAGGAGCATAAAGGTATCTACTTGCATTTTTAGTAATGAGTTAAGAGGGAATATGACAAGGACCTTGTTTTCAAGTCCTATTACTTACTCTCCTCTGGAGTTAAGAAATATTAAATTGGTTCCCTTCACAGCCCTATTTGATGGCCTAGCCTGTTTTTGCTCTTCTCATTCTGTTCTTTCCTCTTTTCTTCCTTCCATGGGTTGCCTTGACTGAGAGGAAGACTTAATTCAGCACCTTATTGTTTTCAGATACTTCTCAGACTCGTGAAGGGCCTTCCCGGGAATTATCTCCACGTGAAGCCCCTGCATCTGGCTGGGCAGCTCTGGGCCTTTCTTACAAAGTTCAGTGGCCACTGCACATTCTCTTTACTCCTGCTGTTTTGGAGAAGTAAGTACTTTAGTTTGCCCCCTGAACCTTAAAATTACTCTTCCAGCTTAGTCATATTGAGGGTACTTGTTGCTAGTGACAGTAAGACCTGTAAGATCCTGGCAGATAGAAAACTTTGCCAGCTTTTTCTCTGCTTATGGTGAAATTACTTTGTATTTTTTATGTCAATAACCAATACAAGTAGAAATCTGTTACTCTGAGATGGACCATTACCTGATCTACCCTGCCTGTTGGCAGGCAATCATGTCCCATTTCTTTCCCAGTCTTGCATTGTTATGTTCTCCAGTACCTGTACCCAAAGAAGAGTTCCATCTTCAACATTCAACAACTTTTTTTTTTTTGACTGTAGGTACAATGTTGTATTCAAATACCTGCTAAGCGTGCGACGGGTCCAGGCTGAGCTACAACACTGCTGGGCTCTCCAGATGCAACGCAAACATCTGAAGTCTAACAGAACTGATGCCATCAAGTGGCGTCTAAGGGACCACATGGCTTTCCTTGTGGACAATCTTCAGTATTATCTGCAGGTCAGGATCATATGGAAGGTTAAACTTGTATCAGCTAATTAGGAACTGGCAGAAATTCATGGTGGGAGCACTAAAGTCCTAAACTAGAACTTCCTCTGAGTTCCCAGATTCAGTGCTACGGCTATAAAGTTTTTGGATGTGTGAATAAGTAGAATTTTGACTGTTAATGGAAATGAAATTTTCTGGCTCTCTAGCGCTACTAAGCATTTGTGAGAAGCCCCACTCATCGCTGAAGTTGCATCATTAAGATACCATCCTGTCTTCTTCCTTTGCCCCTTTAAGTGAGCTCCAGTTTAAGTTTAGTGACAAGTTTGTTTTTATTTAAGAATTGAAAGAAGCCGTATTTGTGACCTTGTGAAGTTAAAAAGAGACTTTTCAAATCTAAACACTAGTTAGTAGTAGCATAATTTTGTGAGAATCAATTTGTTAATAGCTACAACAGCTGAACTGAGGGGGCTCAACTTTCTGGCTTTCTAGATTCTAGAGTAATCTGGCTGAGCTGTTGCACTGCAGCCTTTGCCCTGAGCCTCCAGATAGTCATCTCTGAATTTTATACTGGGAGATGCTACAATCAAATACCTTTGTTTACATATTAGCTATATACTTTTTCACTAGTTAATCTTAGAGAAAGTGACCATTTGCCTTTCTACTGAGGTAATACTTAAGCATCAATTTTTTTTCCCCTTGTATTATTTTACTACTATTGTATATAGATCTCCATTCAGGAGGCAGAGAAAAGGAGATATCCTCTAATGTAAGAGTAGCAATACAGAAAGTAAGTTTCTTACACAAAACTTTTAGCTGGTCTGAGGTACTCTTATTCCTCAAGAAGGAAGATACTAATGAGACTTCTTTACATATCCATCAGGTGGATGTACTGGAATCTCAGTTCTCACAGCTTCTCCAGCAGATAAATGCCACACGAGATTTTGAGAGTATACGACTGGCTCACGATCATTTCTTAAGTAATCTCTTGGCTCAGTCTTTCATCCTCCTAAAACCTGTAAGTAGTTCTTGTTTTCATTTTTTTCTACAAGTTCTCCAATTACCCCAAAAAGCAGCTTTGCGAACAGATCAGACAAACCGTCTCTTCTGAAAACAGATCAGTGATAATCTCCTGCAGAATACAAGATACAACTCTAAAAATAAAGCAGGTATAAACTAAAACAGATACCTGAATTAACATCACTTAATTTGCAGTTGGTGAGAGTGGATGCTACATTCCTGGCAGTTTTAAATCAAGATTATTCTGGTGATCGATTAGCCTTATTAACTTAAAAAAAAAAAAATTGTTGCTGTGTTTTTCTCACAGGCAATTTTATTAAAGAAGTACCAATTAGCGTAGTGCCGGGAACTGTATTCCTGGGGGACTCATTCAGAAATGCATTAGCTTAAAAAAAGAATTCCTCGTCTCAAACTTTAGGAGGATAAAAATACTTGAGATGTTCCACTGTGGACTTCAAGGATGTTTTTCAAGTCAAAAGTATATTACAGTGTTGCTTCTATTTTTATTAAATGTGTAGCCTCACAGAAAATATCTAGAAAGAAGGCTGGTGTCAGTGAGACACAGCGATACCGTGGGTCTTGTCTCTTTCATTATTTTGCTCAGTCTTTGAGGCAGTAACATAAAGGTGGTAGCATACTAAATTTTCGAGTGTGGAACTTTTAAGTGTTCTGGTAGTCATGCATGTGAGGCATTTGGGCATTTTTGTAACACTCTTGAATGCAAATTACTTTGCCCAACTGTCATAAAAGAAATTCCAAGTTTAGTGAAGAGTGAAACCAAGCCCTTGAACCATATCTCTTGCTGTTCGTCTTATTCTCAACCCTGAAGCTGCAGTGGTGGCCTGCTGGTTGGATAGGAAAGCCAATGCTCAACTTCTGTGCCTATGTTGATGGCTAGTATGCTGATGACTGTTTCCCCAGTGATGTCTGTAAAAGGTGGTTGTTTTGGAGGTGGGGGGAAGTGGCGAGGGGAGCAGATGTAGTGTAATGTTTAAAAGTCCTATTTCCTTAAGAAAAAAAGCCTTAAAAATACTACAGCTGCTTTAACACCTTCCTTACTGATTGCTGAAAAACATGGTATTAGTAACATCTTGAGTATGAATGCTGCAAGTTTTCAGGTACTAAAAAAAACTTTCTCTGGGAGTTGAGCTCTGTATTTAACTGCTGTCTTGTACTTTTTATTCCATGCAGGTTTTCCACTGCTTAAATGAAATTCTGGATCTTTGTCATAGCTTTTGTTCTCTGGTGAGTCAGAATCTGGGCCCATTAGATGAGCGGGGAGCTGCACAACTCAGTATTCTGGTGAAGGTGAATCTATATTTATATGGTTTTGTTTGTCTCCCATGCAAACATCTGGCTAAGCAGTCATCTTGGCTTTAAATTTAGTCCTGTTCTATAGCTGTTAAGCCGAGATGAGACCTTCTATATGAGTGCTTACAATGACTTTTAATTAACCAACAACTCCTGGGTAGAAAAACTACATATGCACAGAGGGGAGGAAGGGGGGCAGATATGCAGAAATTACCCTGTTGGAATAGAAAGGAGGTGAACATCAGGCTGTGTCTTTATCCCTCCTTTTGGATACCCAACACCTAATAATTCTTGCGGCTGACAGCTTACCTTATAGTGGACCATAAGCATCAGTTCTTTTGCAGTGATTCTGTTCTTTAGGCTGTTAAATGGTTGTTTAGGCAGGAATAGAGACGAAAGGCTTTCCTCAAGAATGCCTTGAAATGACTTCCTGTAATTTATAGGGATTCAGTCGTCAGTCATCACTGCTCTTCAAGATTCTCTCTAGTGTTCGAAACCATCAGATAAACTCTGACTTAGCTCAACTGCTACTACGTTTGGATTATAACAAATACTACACCCAGGCTGGAGGAACCTTGGGCAGGTAGGAATATCTTTGGAGGTGCTCACAGCAGTATCCTGAGACACCTGAAACACAAAGTCATCTAAATGATCGTGATTTTTATTGTGTAAGCCAAAGTTATTAGAAGCAAAATGTTGCTAATACTATGAAAGAAAAGTAACAAAACCAGAATGATTTGACTTCTGGTTTTCATGTGCTTTTTCCCCTTCAAGTCTGTTTTGAGCTACCTGCTAGTTAATAGAGGCTGAAAAAATGGTGATGTGGGTTGATAGAGGGAACTCCTTTCAGTGTAGCTAATATTGTATCCTTCTCTTGCAGTTTTGGGGTTTGAGCACCAAGACCTTTTCTTCAGACCAACAGCACGGCAAGCAGTGACGCCTGGGTGCTCTCAGAATTTGTGCTCAACCGAATTTTTCTTTGTAGTTGATGCTTGCCTGGTGAACCAGTTTCAGAAAGACTTGGCAGGAGGTGCCGCTTATGTGCAACTGCCTAGTGACTGCAGAAAGCTTTTCCTTTTATTCTGAACGAGTACAAACATGCTTTCTACGGCATTGCATATACTCATAAATGCTTCTAGGGAAGCAGTCTGTGCTTCTTCTGAAAGTGTGGAAAAAAAACCCCAAGAATTATGATGTCAGAATTACAATGTCTTAACTGTTCGGCTGGACTATGAGCCTTTGCAAGCTGGAATATGGAGGAAGTAGGCTGTTTTTGACTGTGACTGAAGTTTTGTCTGTCTTCAGAAATTCCACTTGTGCAATAAACTGACTTACAGTAGACAATGTCTGCTAATCAAATATATATACCTTATGTGAAGGAAACAACTGCAATAGCAATATGAGGTAAATTGGGAGGGATGAAGGAACGGATTTTAAGAATTTCTTCTTTTACAGTGCACTGTTGTAGCATATCAATATAGGTAAGGGCTTGACTAGTGATGTCACATACTTTCTCTGTAAAACAATATATTTTAATGTGCTGGAATTACACCAAGACAGAAGTGGGAGCTTTGCCCTATTTAAAGTGCAAAACTCTATCTGCTGGCAGAAGAATGGGCTAGAACTAAAGCCAGGGAGAAACTTAACCGAGATGCCAGCTTTAAATGTACCGTTCTCATTCAAGACTATTCAGAACGCTGCTAGTAACTAGCGCACTAACCAAAATAAATCCATGTTGTCATGCTGTATGTGGAATACTGTCAGTGTTTGCACACAAGTGCAAAGGGACTAGAGTCATACAGCAGCGTATTTCAGTGAAAAGCATATCTGGCAGGAACATCTTGCATGTTAGGAAGACATTTCCTAGCCTTGGGATAGAAGGCTATCTTGCCTTAAGTCTGCTGGGCTCAGTGGCAGAGAAGAGCCCTCCAGTTGGTGACTGGGATGTAATACCATGTTTCCCAATTTGATCACAAAGTCATGCAGGAGACAGGCCCTCCCCTTAAAGCATTGATTTTCACAGTATCAGATGATGCAGCTCTCTAGAAGGCCATGTGTCCAAGAGGAAAAGTACTCACTGCTCAAAGTAACAACAGGCAATCAAGTAAAAGGCCTGGCATTTTTGATGCACTGCAGCTGTTCATAGTGGGACTGTACCTAATGCAAAGTTTAAAATTCTGTCACCATGAAAACAGCTGAAACCTGCAGAAAGGGTGTTGAAGATTTCCCCACACCAAAATCAACATAACAGCACAGAAATTCATGTTGGATTTTACAGACCAGCTTAGTCAGAATGTGACTGGTCTAGAAAATGATAGAGGAAAAATATGCATCAAGAAAAGCCTACACTTTTGAAGAAGAGTTCTGAAAACTGTGTACAAGGCTGGATGGAAGCTTGGTTACACTTACAGGCTATCGCATTGTTAGAGCAAAAAGTTGTCATACTCAGCTTTTGCCTTTATGTCAATTGACCGCTAAGACAAAGTGCCTGGCTATGAATGTAGCAGCTCAGAAGCAGAACCTACACCCATTTAAACAAAGATACACAATACTTAAATCTTTTTTGCACCTTAGGCTCCCAGCAGTTTAGTTGTCCTAGCTCCCTGTGTCTATTTCTCTACTTCGGTAATGCCAGTCTGCACTGAGGCAGTTTAATATCTATGTAGTCAAAACAGGAAAAAAAAGAGAGCCAAAACAAAACAGCACTTTGTCCTCAAAGTTCTTACCAGTCACTTCAGCAATATCTTGATGAAATTCCTGGAAAGTAACAGTGAGCAGGATCAGTACACAACATGCCATTCTTCCCATAACAGATGTTCTACTGCTGCCCTGAACCTGGTCATAGGTACACACTTCCATAAATACAGTCTGCCAACTGAGACCACCTTTTCTTGCCTTTGTAACTGACTTTGTGTTCAAGGGGTCAGCCTTTACAGAAAGTAGAATATTTGAGGTATTCAGCCCAGACAAGTGTAAGCATTTCTCTTCCCTCTGCCCTCATCTAGGCAAGGCAGCTAAATCCAGATAAATCAGGAGACCCAGTAGCTACCACAAGAGAATGAACATTTATTTCATGATAAAAGTTCAGCAGATAAAACTATATACAGTAATCCATGCACACTGTCCAATTACACAAACATTTAAAATCTGATTAAAACAGTCTGCACAACAGTGGGACAGCAGGGCAAAGTTTTAGTTTAGTGGGGGACGTAGTCATGTTTATATTTCGGATGCTTGTTGTAGCCTACTCTTTCCCCAGCAATAAGGCTCTGGATCACCCACTCTTGCGAGACAACAGGCAGCCGTAATGCTTCTGCACACTTCAAGACAACAGCTGGGCAGGAAAAATCAGTCACTACCACGTCATAAACACCCAAAGCAATATCTGCACAGGAGGAAAGAGGCATCAGTCAGATTAAAAAAAAAAAAGAAAAAGGGATCTTTCCTTGCAGCAGCAGATCAGTGTGTTTCACTACCATGAATCTCTACCACCATCTCCTCTCATTCCTAGCCTGTGAATTCTCCTTGTTAGAAGTTAAGACATACTCTACAGCAACACTGCACCTTGCAGGTACATTCCCTCTAGTCCAGATAGAAGTTAACAGAAAACCAGGAGCCAAGATTACAGGCAGGAGTAGATAACCATGAGTCCTGATCTCAGGTTGTAAGTACTGAGGCCTACATCCCATACAGAGGAAGAGACAGTTCAATGTGTACATAGGAATTCAGAAGGACACGGCAATTTTAAGTGGCCTACAGAAGGCCCAGGAGCAATTCTTGACTAAGTTTTTCCCTTTTAACATAGGCTGGAGGCTGATGGCTTGTATCCTGAACTGCTGCAGCACACCTTTCACTGGAAGGTACATCTTCTAGATGTAATCTTCTAGATTACATTCAAGCAGAGAGCTAGTGTCAGCATTTTGCCTTCCTTTATGCTTATAGACATCCTTGTAAGCCATCCTAAATGGTTTTAAAACCATACTAGAGACCACAGTAGCATGAGTACCTTTGTTGTGAGCATTTGAGTAATGCTGTTTAACAGATGTTGCTCCCCCCGTCATAAGGATTTCAGACCACAGATCCAGGAAGTTCTGCTGCTGGTCTGAGACCAGAAGAACCTTCAGGTTATGGAATGGGTTTTCTCGTGGGTGCCTGTGGAAGAAAGAATTGCAGACTGCTACAAATACCTGATCATCTGAGATTTTATTTGAGGACCATTATCTACTTCCCCTTGTCACCTG
Organism: Chauna torquata; assembly: GCA_013399475.1. NCBI lineage: Eukaryota > Metazoa > Chordata > Aves > Anseriformes > Anhimidae > Chauna > Chauna torquata. The sequence continues at coordinate 102,183 of VXAL01005844.1, forward strand.
AATGGTTCCCATATCAGTTCTTTGAATATCTTGTATAGAATGACCTGCCCTCTTAACACCACCACCGCCCCGAAACACCTAGAACAATTTTCCTCTATTTACAGATAGTAAAACAGAGCTAGACCGCACTGGCAACACATGCACAAGCATGTTCAGAGTTAGGCTAACCTCCGCCTTGATCCTGAAAACCTTTTCTGCACATATCCAAAATACCTCAGCTTTGACAGGGCTGAGCAAGCCGGCATCGATCTCCTGCCCAAAAGCCTGCAGGGATTTGAAAACTGCTTCTGTCTGCCCCTCACCTTGCCTGAGGAGTCTAGCCTGACAACTGTTCTCTCACAATACACCTTCTGGATTAAATTCCACAGAAAATACAGAACCTGACTTCAAAATTTGCCAGCTCTCCTTTATCCATTACTGAGGAATGAGAGAAGTCAGCCAAGTGTGTGGGAAGTCTTGCCTGAATTCTGTCTTCCTTAAGAGGAGACTGAAATCTCTCTTACTTCCCAGGAGACTGTCTTTTTGTGTATATTGCAGCCAAATCCACCTTGGCATTAGAGGTAAATCCAAGGAAAGAGATGGAAATGCTCTTTCTATCTGGAAGGGAAAACATGGGGAGCAGTACTGGGGAAACCTTCAGTACCTGCAGAATTCAAGAGCCTCCCAAGCGTTAACGCTTCTCTCTCCTTACTTAAATCCTCAGCCTGTGCACTCATATCATGGTTATTACTTCTGGCACTTACCATTCCAGCAATTTTTGCTCCTGGAGGCTATAACCAGCTGGCAAAAGGTAATTCCGATAATTTTGAAGCTGGTTAGCATGACAGCTATCATGGACCCAGATATGAGACACACAAGGGATTCCTCTGGCAAGGCACAGCAAGTATTTCCGAGTTCGACAGTGCTGGTCCGCAATTAAAAGACACTGATACGCTGCATTACACTTCAGGGGAGATAAAAAAAAACAACAACAACAACAACAAAAAAACCCATGTAAACTGGAGACAAAGTGCTTGGAAAAAAAAAACAAACTGAAATTATCTTGCTGCTAAACACTAAGGAAGAAAGTAACCAGAACCGTGCTTTCACAGCCATATTATGTGCAAACAGATTTTGAGATCAGAACTACCTATAATAATCACGTATTCCAAGATATGCAGTACAGTACAGACAAAAAGATCTACCTAGTAATTTTTGTATCATATCTCTCTCTGCCCCTTCAGATAAAGGAGGAGATTCATCTTTTAAATTGTGACTCTAAGCCAGCAGAGAAGACTGCATCCTCAAGCAAGATGCTCCAGGAACAGCTTACCTTTTTTATTAAAAATCTGAACCTTATTTTCTGATTTGAGAAAAAGTAAAAACAAACAAACAAACAAACAAAAATCTACCAGCTGCCTTGAAGTCTGCACAATGTTGTTCTGGTTTTGCCTGCTATTTTATGCTCTCTATATAAAACTACAGGAAAAGACTTTTTCTGGGAGCCATCATTACTTGTAATTTCTTTTCAGCATCACTACATCATACAAAGCTTCTATACAGGTGTGCCTATGTTATTCACGCCTACATAAATCACGTCCTATCTAATCTGACTCATCTGCAGACCAGACCCTCTTCACAGAGAAGTTTGCTGCTCCCCACAGCTTGGATCAGGGATGTTACCAGGAAGCTTCTGAACATAATAGAGCCTTCCGTCTATTACCCACTCCTCCTTTTTCAAGTGGGCACCAACAGCGTAGCAATAGGAAGCCTGGGGTCTACCAAGAGAGATTTCAGGGCCCTGGGGAGATAACTAAAGGACTCAGGATCACAGGTAGTGTTTTCCTCAACCCTCCCAGTAATGGGGAGAGTCAGGAAAGAAACAGGCGAGCCCAGGTCATCAATGCATAGCTCCGTGACTGCTGCCTCGCCAGAATTTTGGGTTTTATAATCATGGACGAGTCTTCAAAACGAGAGGTCTACTGGGGTATGATGGGACCCACATGCCTCGATAGGTGAAAACGTTTCTTGGCCTGTAGCCTGGTGAGACTAAGAGGGCTTTAAACAAGGACTGATGTGGGAGGGGGATACCATTAGGAGCATTTAGGCTAAGCCAAGGGATGGTGCAGCACTGATGGTGGCAAGCCTAATGGGAGCATCTGTGCCACTCCAGGGAGCGCTGTGGGTTCAGGAGCACATCTGAAATGCTTGTATACCAACACATGCAGTATGAAGAACAAACAGGACAAACTGGAATCTTTGGTCCTTTCCTATGATATCACCAGTATTAGTGAGACTTGCTGGGATGAGTGCCATGACTAGAGTGCTGGGATGGAGGGCTGTCAGCTGTGCAGGAGGGATAGGCAGGGCAGGCGAGGTGGAGGTGTTGTGCTGCACGTTAGGGAAAGATGAGACTGTATGGCCATTGCCATTAGAGATGACACCATAGAGAGCCTCTGGGTGAGGATTAAGGGGACAGATAGCAAAGCAGATGTCATCGTGGGTGTCTACTACCAACCACCGACCCAGGACAATGGCACAGATGAACTGTTCTATAGGCAATTAGGGGAAATCTCCGGATCGGTTGCCCTCATCCTTACAGGAGACTTCAATTTCCCAGACACAAACTGGGTATACCATATTGCCGCAACAAGTCTGGGAAATTCGTAAAGCACGTTGAAGTTAACTTCTTGTCACAAGTACTGAGGGAGCCAGCTAGGAAAGGTGCCCTCCTAGATCTATTGTTTGAGAATAGAGATCCAAAGTCTTCTCATATATAAGCTGGCTGTTGACTAACTAATCATTCCTCAGATGGGAGGGAGTTCTTTCAGCTGCTTCTTAAGGCCTGGTCAGATTCTGACGCAATTGTTTTTCATCATAGGGGTAAGTTTATCAGTTGTAAATCTGTTGTTTTTCAGTTTCAACTGTTGTCTCTCCCGTACTGTATTGTAACAGGAGATATCCTGCACATTCCATTTTACTTCACTCCTATTTAAACTATGCAATATTTCTCATGGAGACAACACTGAAAAATGTTGAACTGTCTCTAGCTGCCCAAATCCCCCAGAAAATGCCCTAGAATTACTACCATGAAATTACAATGCACTGAATTACAACAGAAGTATAAATTATTCTTTTCTACGAGAACTGTGCTTAATTTATTCATATTAAATTTACCTGCTATTGATCAGAAGTACCAGAAGAGAGGGAAATGAAAAAAGGGGACTGGGCTCTATAGGAGCTCCTTCCTCTACATCCAGTCCGTCTCTTCAGCTTACCCTTACACCGCCAAACACTGACACACAAGAAACACTTGTATGCAAGGAAAAGGGTAAACGATGCTTAGCTCCCCCACCATCCATCTTGACTAAAAGAATTCAGTTTCTCATCATTCTACTGAAAACTGCTGTGGATGGTGTTGCTTTTCAAGAGGGACCTCAAAAGGCTGGAGAAATAGGCTGACGGGAATCTCATGAAGTTTGACAAAGGGAAATGTTAAGTACTGCAACCAGGTAGGAATAACTCCATCACTAGTACAGGCTGGGGACTGACCAAGAGGAAGATAGCTTTGCAGAGACGGACCTGGGGTCCTGGTGGAAGACAAGTGAATATGAGCCAGTAAAATGCCTTTGCAGCAAGCCAACCAGCACCCTTGGCTGCATTAGGAAAAACATCACAAGCAGGTCAAGGCTGGTTATCCTGCTGCTCTATGCAGCACTGCTGAGACCACATCTGGAGAACTGCATCCAGTCCTAGGTTCCACAATACAAGAAAGACATGGAAAATCTGGAGCAGATCCAGCCAATAGCCACTAAGATGATCTAGGGACTGGAGCATCTGATATACAAGAATAGGTTGAGAGAGCTGGGCTTGTTTTGGCTCATGAAGAGAAGGCTTAGGTAGTCTTACCAATGCATATTAATAACTGACAGGAGGGTGTACAGAAGATGCATACAAACTATACTTCGCGGTAACCATGAAAAGGACAAGAAGGTACAAATTTAAATACAGGAAATTTCATTTAAAGATTTTTTTTTTCTTTTTACTGGAGGTGGTCAAACAATGAACAAGTTGCCCAATGAGGCTGTGGAGTCTCCCATCCTCAGTGATGCTCAAAATCCAACTGGACAAGGTCCTGAGCAACTTGCTTGAGCTGATCCTGCTTTCAGCAGGGGGGTTGGACTAGACAATCTACAGAAATTCCTTCAACTATTCTGCGACTATCATTCTAAACTAGTAAGCAAGTCCTTACCTGGGTTTCATTAAAGTCTTCTAGGATATAGCCAGCTCCTGCTCGCAGCTGCTGTGCTATATAATGTTTGTTGTATGGAGTCATCTCTAAAAATTCTAGAGCAGAAATAGAAAGTTAAATTTTTGGCTATAATCCGCTCATGTTCATACCCTCCTCAGTCTACACAGCCCTCATCCATTTTAATAAGGGGGCCACTGCGTTTTCTCCCAAGAACATCTACAAAAACTCTCAGAAGAGTCCACAAAAGACGACAGCAGAAAGGGAAGTATGACCCTGGCCTAAGTAGCCAAGTGAGCACCTTGTGGCTTTCTTCATTGCTGCAGTTCATTGCACGAAATATGACTTTAGCAAAGGCAAACTGCAGCAACTCATTCATGCTTTCAAGTCCTATGTTTCCCAGCACTATCCCTTATCTCTCAAAACCTTCCTTCTCATATTACACTATTCTGAGTCTGCTGATCTCACTGTCATACCCTTCTTAACTAGATGAACAGCCTTATAATCATCGATGTTTACTACATTTCAGGCTGTCAATTCTCTAAAACAGACACTGAGTCTTAGCTCCTTTCTGCAAAGGATTAAAGAGCAAAAGGGTAAAACAAGCACTCACACAAATGCCTGATCAGACAGAATCCAGACCCGTTCCTAAAGCCACAGCATTCCACTTGGAAATGCAATGGGTAAGGTTCACCTCACCTTCTTCCTCCTCGCTACTCCCTGCAGGACCATCTGATGGCTTCTGGCAATTGACCAATTTGTCACTGGGTGTTGCCATGGTGAGGAGAAAGGCATAGCCCAAAAAGAGGGTCTTATTGTGGGGCAATGGTCCTTGATGGTCCTCCAGTACTGGGGGATCTACAGGATCTACACCTTCACAGGTGCTCACAAACTCTCCTGCTCTCATAGCTCCTGTGGAGAGATGGAAGCACCATGAGTCTCACAAGCCAGGTTCAGCACAAAGACCTGTGGAAGGATCTGGGATATGCTCAACTTCAGTTATTTTACTGGAGAAGAGAGGGAGGCAGGACTTGGTTAGGATTAGGCTAGGACAGCATGGCATCTTTTACCCTTATGGCTGCAAAAGATCTTCAAATCAAAACCCGAGTGACTAAGGGGACAATGTTTGACAGTCTATCAATATCTGAAACAAAGGGACCCTTCACAGCAGCAAGCACGAAGGCATTTCACAACTGACTAAACAGATAAGAAAGGAGAGAGGCAAATCACAGCATTAAGGTCAGAACAATATGCTGCCAAGAATACTTCTAAAAGGCAGAACTGAAAAGACGGCAGATAAGTACTCAGACTACGCTAAAAATATCTCTGGCTGCTGAACGCAGGGATAATCAGTCTCAAGTCCTGCAGGGCAAACAAGCATCTCACCTACTTTTTGCTTATGGGAAGTGGAAAGATCAATTACAGAAATACCAAGGAGGAAAAAAAATGGCTGACAAAGTTTAAGAACAGACAACAAGGTTCTCACCAGGCTTTATTGTTGCTGACTTGCGGCCACGTTTAGCTGGGGATCTCTCTTCTTCAGAAGCAACAAGTTTCCTCTTGCCAGATAGCACACCTGGTGGGATGCGTGAACTCTCCAGCCCTTTACGAGTAGGAGTAGTGCTACTGCTGGAAGTGCTGGGAGAGCCGAGGTTACTACGTCGCTTCCGTTTCCCCTCCACAAGATTATCTGTAATACAGTATGCAGAGATTAGTCACCCACTGTCACCTAACTCCATGACCTTTCCCCCTACCTATCTGTTCAGAGAGAGCTAAACTCAAAAGTATCTAGCAGGTACATACCACCACCCTCTGACAGAGCAGAGAAAAAAAAAAAAAATTCTCACATATCATTTTTCTCAAGTCCAGTACTCTGCCAGTCTCTTCTCCTCCCAGTACTGCTGAACAGTTTGTATCACAGCAGCCACCCACCAAGTGTAAATGAGTACAGCAAGTATCACTACCCTAGAAGCAGACCGCTCTCCACAAGCCAGTCAATACCATTAGGTCTCTGAGCGAGACACAAAAACAAGAAAAGAATCTCAAAGATCTCATTGTAGCGTATAGACCAAAGAAGCACGTCAGATTTTGTTTTGTGCTCAGTTTTGTATCAATAAGTACCTGATTGCTTGTCTTCAGTTTTAAAGCACTTTCTTTTACATGAAGGATTTTGTCCATTAGACATATGTCCTCTGGCCATAGCCAGAGGAATGGGCTTGCTCTGCTTCCACACGGGCAGCAGATCAATAGGCAATAAAACACTAAGATGGGCAGTCACAAACACTTGATTCACAACAGGAAAGGCTACAATTGTAAGACTAAGTACTGCCATAACAAAATGCAAGCTGCAAAGAAGTAATGGGCATCAGTGTCTCCAAAGCCTTGGCCAGCTCAGGCAACAGGCTCACCCACATGCCATATGACAGGCAGTAAGAGACTGAAAGGATCAAAAGGAAAATGGCAAAAAGTAACATTCAACAAACATGCTGTCACAGGAAAGCTGATTAAGTTATTTGCAACGTTTAACAGAGAGGAACTTGGGGATGACAGGGAAAAATGATCAATTAATAAGGTAATCCAGTGCTTACTAAGCCATATCAAGGAATTCAACTTTGGAACTGCTAAATTATGAACAGCAGCATGTAATCTGTGGTTTAAAAATTGCCTCCATACAAAGGTACACACTACAGTACAGATAAAACCTTTTCTTAACGCCTCCAGCATGATCCAGAGAACTACAAAATGGTAACTTTGATTTTTTGTACCAACAGATTCAGAGAAACCATAATAAGGATCTTGTAGACTCATGAAGAAGTGACTTGGTAGGAAACAAAAACTTATTTGTATTTATCATCTTGAATACATTAGCATTCTTTGAAAGAATTAATGAAAATACGGATGCTGACTGATCTGGATGAGTGACTGAAGAGCAGGGTTTGTTTGTTTTTTTTAACATTTTTTTTTCTTTATATATATCAATGATCTTATCAAAAGCTTCTCCGTAACTTAAGTTCCTAAAGAGATCAGGAGGAATGTCCTCTCCTATATTAATAATTGATCATCACAAAGGAAATAACTGGGCAAGAATATATAGAACAAAGTTACTTATGTAGCAGTTCAACTATTAGTGCTTGGGCATATACTGTTCAACATGCCGGTAAGTTATTTGGAAAGCTGAATGAATTGTGAGGTATGAAACACTACTGATCATACAAAATTACTTAATGCTTGTCCAAACTAAAGCTGACCACAATGAGCTACACAGACTGTGCCACCATGACTGTTTTAATGCGTCAGAAAAAATTCAGGTCTGCCACTATCTAGTAAAAATGATGGTCCAGAAGCAGCCTCTGATTCCAAGAGATTCGACAGACTTGACTATCAAAAGGCTGTATAGATGAAATAAATACCAAATCCAAGCTTGCTCTCCCTGGGTGATCTCCCCTAAGACATACAGAAAAGCTGCTGTTTGAGGCAGTGCACAGGGTTAGATGGGTCTTTGATCGGGCTCAGCACAATTTGTATAGTTGTCACTGAACTCTGAAAGCATTTTTGAATACCCAGAAAGATCTAAACAGGTAATTCAGATCAGGAAGTAGAAACATCTCAAAGACACAAGATGTACAACAGGACAGCTCAGAGAAAAACAGGAGCTCTTCAAACTACATACAGTCAGCAGCCCAACAGCACCTCCCCTTACCGAGACTGATGTCAGCTGCCTTGGTCAAGGGGGTGACAGGTTCATAAGGGCCTAGCCCAAACTGCTCCCGGAGCTTATTTCCTTGTTCCAGAGACAGGATAACAGCCATTCGTTTGTACCACTTCCTCTGGCCTTCCTTTTCAATGCAATAATACAGTTCTCCAGACTCCTTCCGGTGTCCCTTCACTACACCTGACAAGAGAGCAAATGACACCTGTTAACCAACTACACCCACGCTTCTCGTCTTCCTGGACAAGCACCCACCTCCCACTGGATTCAATAACTCAACAGAACCAAGGACTGAGCTCACGCACTGCTCTTACCTGCACTGAAGTACTCATCCTCTGAGAGTGCAGTCACCTCAGTCTCCAGTGGGATAGGGTCACAGAGTAAAATATCTTTTCCTAGCACATCACATTCATACCCATCATCAAAGAGCAGCTTGTACTTCCCTGCCCCAACATCTTGGGTAATCATTCCAGAATAGAAGTACCCATTTGAAGACCACTTTGCTACAACCCTGAGGCCCACAAAGCTGCTCCCAGAGGACGAGTCTGCACAGTCTGAAGGACCAGTCACCACTTGTAACGGGATTTCTGGAGAGTCACTTCGACGTAAGGCACAGAAGCCAGAAGCGTCAGATTTCTCCCCTCCGTCTGGCAGACGAATTGTACGAATAAATGATTTCTCTTCAGGTGGTGCTGTAGTTGAAAGATCCTCTACACCTGGAATTCCAGTTAAATCTCTGTAGAAAAGACAAAAGCAGTCCCAGAAGGATCAGGAAAAACAGTTACTAAACAAACAATACTTGGGCCAGATGCTTGCTGCTGTTACATGCTATCATCAAAAACTAGCTCCTGAAATACTTAGCACTCCGTTTCCTCTGTCACATTAAGACAGCATCTCCCCTTTCTCTTCCTTGACAATAAATTAAGATTAGTCTCCTTTTTCCAGTGTACCTTGTTCCAGTCGTTCGCGATGGTGGGCGGCCTCTTCTTCCTCGCCCACGAGGTGTCACAGGTGCTCTGCCACCCTGACGAGTACCAAGCATAGAGTCCTCCTCCTCCTCACACACAAGTGCTCCTGTCTGGCTAACTCTGAGAGGAGACGCTGGCTGCACAGCTCCTTTCCTAGGGCTAGAAAATTCACGAGTTTGGTTAACCATTTTGAAAAGAGATGCCACCTCACTATATCCCCCCATTTTCACTGTGATCTGACAACTGGACAAGAAGTTTGCCTCATCCCTCCTAAACTGTTAAGAGCTAAGGCAAAGCAATACATATCAAGGAAACAACCACTGCTCTTTCAGGAAGAATACATGGGAAAGCAAAGACTGTTTCCTTATTTCTGTTCATCAAGCCAGATCCTTTCCTGAAAATTCTTGGTTTAGAGTCTACCCTTAAGTGATTCACACTCCACCCAAGCCAGCTGTTCACTTCTGCAAAATACCTTCTCTTCCATTCTGAACACTTCGCATGTACCTTAGTTTTCCTAAGACACCTCTGCTAATGGGTAAAGCAAACTCTCCAGTTTCTGCACCACATGCTTTCCCTTTGACAGCTCCAGTTCCTCGTGCTGAGCTGTTGGTGCTGCTGTGTGTTGCAGAGTGACCACTGCTTGCTCCACTGGATGTGCGATGGAGGCTTGAGGCCTTAGATGAGAAGGAGCTGACATCGCCAAGGTCCCCTGAGGTCAACGATGAGCCCACTGCAGTTCTAGAGGAGGATGTGTCAGTCTCGCACTCTTGGCACTCCACTACAGGCTCCTCAGTTTCCTTACGAGAAAAGAGAGCTCACTTCAAATGCGATGAACTTGCTAGACGGAAGCTCTACAATCACCAGGCAAGAGCACAGACGAGTTGAGAACACATTCATGGAATTGAAGATGGCCATGCAGATTGACTCTGGACTGATCCATGGTAGGCAGCTGCTCTCTCCCTATTGCCCTGTAGCTGCTCCATATGAAGAAGTCACATTAAGAAATCAGGCACTAGGACAGAGCTTGGATGGCTTTGAATTCAAAGCCAGAAATCAGTCTGGCTTTGAATAGTTTCCATCCTTTTAGAGTGTGAGAGTGCAACAACTAGCCTTTGGTTACTAATAATCCAATATCAACTTCAGACAACTGGTTATTTGGAGCTATTCAAGTTTTATGGATATATAAATGCGTGTCAACAAAATACTGATATCAAATGTTGGTAGATAAACTGGAAATGGTTATACAATTGTTATTATATAGCCTATGTAAACACACTTAAGAAAACTTAATTCTCTATTTTAGTATTACAATAAGCAATTTCCTGTGTAGTGTCAGGTGTGAAACTGTAAGTAACTGAACTGATTTATCCCTTTGCAACGTTACTCATTGTAACAACACAGTTAGAACAAGACACTTACGTTACTTTACCTGTATAGCAGAATAGCAGAAACGTTTTAATGCTAGCAGGCTGATGTGTTTACTGTGTATATCAAATCAGCATTTGTCGACTATTCTTTGAGTTTCCCTAAAATTTTCTGATGAATGAACAGAACATAGAGCAACACAAGTGTACTAAAAATAGGCTTGTTTATTTTTTGTTTTTAAGATGCTTTCTGTAAATAATCCCAAGAATTTTAAAATAGAAGCATACAGTAAAGTCTTTTGTCCAGTTCTTTGGGAAGAAAAAAAAGACAGTGTGTCTTCAGAATATAGTAACAGGCATGAAATAGATCAGCAACAAACAGCTTTCAATGTGCACTAAATGGTCTACATATTCACTCATGGAGAAAAGTTTGTCATTACAGCACATTGGTTTGCTCACTCAGCTCATGTTTTCTGCAGCCACAACACACTTTCCTTTTAATTAATTTTTCAGCCAACATATTATTAAATTTAGCCCTGAAAACAGGAACTTACCTCAACCACCTTTCGTTCCACCTCTGCACCATTTACATAGTAAACATCTGTTATAACACGAGTAACAACAGTGCGCACCTCTCGAATAGTTCGCATGTGGCGACGCTGAACGTGGCCTCTGGGTGGGTGAAGAAGGTTAAATTCCTCCTCTCCCTGTCATAAACAGGACAAATTAAAATGAAAACAAACCACAACCAAAAGCAAATAATTTCCATGTACAGCCATCACTGCAGTACAGTTTTTTCATGCCATGTTCAGGTACTCTGGTAGGGAACCCTTCAGCGTCTTGTTGCAAATTAGACACAACATGAAAACACCCTGAACAAAGGCGAATTGAACATATTTTGCTCACTAGTTGAGGGGCAGAGGAAGGGAAATCACAGCAGTCCAAGGAGAAAACAGCAAACTGGCTTAGTATGGCTTCTGATATTCATTCAGTGGGCTCTCAGACAGATCACATCCCTATTACACAGTGTGTTTATGGCCCTCTAATCTATTTCCCAGAGGACACACAGTTCTTACTTCAAGACTATAAAAGATCATTATTCTAGTCCTTATATTCGCAAGAAATATGCAAGCTGTGACTTCAAAGCAGTGATTTTTCTTGAATCTGCAGCACACTTTCTGAAATACTAATTCAAAGTTATTCATCTCGTTAGAATGTTTAACTAGACAAGCTCTCCTCTGACACGTTTATCCATTGTCACTGGATGGAGTGGCAGAATAAGCTGCCAGAAGTTCACTGGTGCAAATAGGAGGCATCGAAGCCTTCCTTCAAGATATCATACAACTTACTCCTCCATCCAACAAAAGGTGATTTTTTTCTTAAAATATTAACTACATCTGGATGCACGCACACACAAGAAAAATCACTTGTCATATTTTCCCAGAAAACATACAGACATCTACTTCCCAAACTTACTCTGTCCCCTGAGTGTACTGCTACCTTAGCAGATGGCCAGTTGATATAGGAAAGCTTGTGACATTAACATTTTGAAGTGGTCTTCCCCGCCACCCCCCCCTCCCCCCCCGACAGAGAAACTATCATTAGTGAATCTATTGGCTGAAAGAATACTCCACTGTTCTACTGTTCTAAAGCAGTAAAATTGAATATAGGCGGCCTTCATCCCACCTGACTGTGCAGAGAGTCTGTGTCTTCTCCAGAGGCATTCACAAACTTTTCCCCACTCTCCTCAGTTTGGATGTTTGCATCTTGTTGCCCAGGTCTTTGCCCAGACATACTGGTTCCCACATCTACTCGTCTACAGATTCCTTCTGCTGTTTGTGTTGCTGTTGTAACAGTTGTTGGGCTACAAAAACAGTCTGCTGTAGTTTGAATCCCTTTATTATTGGTATTTGCCTGCTTCTCTTGGCTTTCATCAGTTTCAACAGCCTGTCTTGGTTTCTTCTGCATTCTTGTCCCTTCTTCCGTCTGAGCGCTTACAACACCTGTCTCCGCAGACTCCCTCTCCTCTGCACAAGAAGGTTGCTGATAGCAGCCCTGCTGCATCCTCTGAGGAAGCAGGAGCTGTCCACCACTGTCATCTGCTTTGTGTTGCTGGCACTGCTGATTATTGGGATTTTTATGTAATTCAGCATCTTCTTCTGTGCCAGGAAAACTGAATAGATTCCCCCTGCAAACCAGTTATATACAGATCAAAAATTATTGATTAAAAAAAGCAAGAAGGCCAATATTCTGCCACTCAGGTGAAAGCTCAGGTAACAGCACTCAGGTGCTGTTAAGAAAACAGCAGTGCAGTCATTCAATTTCTTCTTAAGATTGCACAGAACTCAGTGAGTTTTCAAATTATAAAATAACCTCTCAACATCTCTCAAGTGATCCACGTGGTGGCAGGAAGAATGGCTGACACCTACAGAAAACTAGGAGCTTTTACAAACACTAATAATGCAATGTATCTCCACGCAACAGGCACCATCTATGCAAAACGCTTCTGGAAGTCATGCCATCTTGAAGGTGGTATAGTCTGCTTCAGCGCTCCATTAGCTTGAAAGAGGTAATCACACCTAGCAAGAGGCAGGAGCATAAACATAAAAGCTGTCTAATGCTTTCACTAGAATTCCTCTGCCCTGTCAATAGTGTTATCAGGTATTATATGGGACTGTATACTGAGTCTTACTAGAAGTATACATTTGTCCTCCCTCATACCTGAGAGACTTGAGGAGTGACCGTCTTCCATTTTGTCTGTACATTGCCCAGCACAGGAATCCCCTAGTCATTACAGTGTAACTGTCCAACACCCTCGCAATATAAGTTACTTTTTCTCCACAAGTCAAAACTTCACTGCCTCCATCAAAAAACAGAATGGGAAATGCTGAAGAAGCAGATTTCTACACCTGATCCTGCGGCCAGCACCCTTATCTCCATCAGCTATGCAGCAGTATAGCCCTTCTAAAAGGGATCACAGCAAAAATATACAGACATGGAAGGCACACAATAGTAGAAACAGTAACAAAGACAATAGGTCAGAAGATCTGGGGAAAGGAGCAAGAAAAGGTATGGAAACAGCTGTATGATCTCACCTCTCCCAAGCCCCAGATTTTACCAAAGCATATTATCCGGCTGGAATCACATCACTGCTCACTGAAAAAGTCAGTCTGACTACTGTACAGGCATGCAGTTCTTATTATACTCACCCCATTGTGCCCAATCTTTTAAGTCACCCAAAGACACTGACTTAGTGCAGTTTCTTTGATGTAAAGAATGCACACGCACATGTAAATCCAACCAGGACTGGCAGGCAAAGACTGTAATAGTTACCTGAATGGAGAAGCTGAAAGACCATGGCCTCTGGCCTCGTCCTCTCGCCGAACTTCACAGACACGACTAAACACAGACGATGCTTTCTGGGAGCTAGCAATGCAGATTTAAAAAAAAAAAAAAAAAAAAGCATTATGGAGTGCGAAAATACAGCAAAACAAGAGTTCTCTAGCCCCTTGGGAAAACAACTATTGGCATTAAAATTGAATTTGTTGACCTACACAGCCACAGAACAAGTGAGATGGTCAGACACAAAGGTCAAGAAACAACCTGCAACCGCTTAAGCATTTCTATCGTTTCTGCAGACGCCCTCACAGCCAAGAGCAATCTAGCAATTTCAGAAAACGCAGGGTGAAAAACTGCAGCACCACCAGGAGTTTCATGATCCACTACTTCTCACAGCCACTAGGGAACATCATTAGATCATTTGTGGCTTACTCAGAATCTTCATGACGCAGCAAAATATGGGGAATGACGGTCATAAAGCAGACCCTGAGAGATCAAGTTCAATCTGCACCTACAAAGGCAATCCATACCCAACCAGTCAGGAATGACTGCCATTCATCCTCAGCACTGAGGCATGATTACCATCCAGCATGTCATTCTATGACAAGAGATACTGAGTTTATTTCAAAGTTTTCTCACTGCTTCAAACCATTATACTTCACTCAGACAACTATAGATAGGGTCTTCTGACTCAGACTCTTTTTAGTACTTATAAACCATATAGCCCAAAAGTTACAATCAAGCAATAGTAGGCACTGTGGAAAGACAGCACATGACAACCAGCCTGTCCTCAAAATCTTATTTATTACATATGTGATAAGATAGATACATACAGATGAAAAGATCAAGGGGGTAACTTACATTTTGGTCAACACATTAAACTGTGATTTCAGTACATCAGTGACTTCGTTATGTTTCTATCAGCCTCATACCAAAAAGAATTTTCTTTCAGAACTCCTCAGAGCTGAGATTCTTTGCAGAAAATTGCACAATAAGAAAACAGAAAACCATGTGTTTGAAACTTAAGAGGTGGACAGTGCAGACTTGCATTCTGGACTGCACAAGACATGAATTTCTGCTCTGACTATAACCAAAAGGAGGCAAAATGCTGATGTTAGTAGGAAGCACAAAGCGTACAGTGAAACAGCAGGTGGGGCACCAACCTTGCATCCATGCCTACATACTTAAAACCTGATGCAAGAACTAATGAGTTAATGCTGTGGCTACCTCTAAAAGAGCTCCCTGCTTCTGTGTCTCATTTTAACTCCCTCCCCATCCCCCGCCACTGGTAATGAGCAGAAAAAGGATCTAACCAGACCTCTGTATTAACTCTGCACAGCAACAAGCCCAGTTACCTGGCAGCAGCCCTGGCAGCAGCAGAGGATCCATTTTTCCTGTCACTGGCTGTAGGTTCTGAAACAAGAGGTGAGGGAAGGACAATTTCAGTGTCACAGCCTGTCCTGCCGTTCCTAGCACCCCACACCCAGCGAGCTGAGAAGGTCGAGTGATGTCAGACAACAGGTCCCCAGGCCTCCCCACCCAACTTACCACCAAAGGCCTGAGCTTGTATACGCATGCAAGTTTTAGGCTATTAGACTGAATGTCACTGTTCTGATTAAAAAGTTGTCAAACTTGCTCATCCTAACTATGTTTTTAGTGTCTTTTCCTTCCTCAAAATAATCTAACTCTATTTTCTGTCCAGGGACGTTGCGACTATACATCACAATTTTCAGTCCGCTGGAAATACCTTTCCCCACAACAGAGGCCTCTCTTCTCACCCCATCCTTGCTTAGAGCATTGCACAGAGAAACAAATTTAAGTAACACTGCCCAAAAAGAAAAACTATAAAATTTCAGAGACTCAGAAACTGTCTCAGGGAATGCCACAGAAAGGTTCTGAGTTACGGCTGAGGTCTAGTAAGACCTGTATGTTCTGAGGTCTCATCCTCTTACTTTCCAAGCTGAATGGCATGGACTCCTCGCTCCCATCATTCACAGGGGTAACAAGGTTCATTCGCAGAGAGAGTTTCGCATCAGCCTCAGGAACTACATGAGAATCTTCTTTCTCACACATTTCTGACACATCTGCTGATACCATTGCACTTTCCATGGTGACATTGTTGGTCCCCATTGTGCCCTCAGCTGTAACATCACTAGTTGCTATAGTGCTGTCTGGACAACTATCATCCACTGAAAACAGGAAAACAAAAAAGAAGTAAAAATGAAAGTAGCCACTGTGGTTCCCACTGCTGTGGTCCAGGTCCCAGTTTGGTTTTGAAAATGCTTCACTGCATGCATTACTAGCGAAAGTGCAGTAGTGGAAATTCCCATTTGGCCATCCTAGAGTTCTGAAGCATAAAAGTTCTTTAACACAAGCATCATTCTTAGCTTGTGATGAGAATAACTTACCATTACCAAAGCAGAAATATACACTTCCTTTTATCCAGTAAATCCAGGCTGCTGTTTTGTGAACCTGGCACAGAAAGTCTTGCAAAAAGATTATGAATATTGGGAACAATGTTCTTTTAGTCTAAGTTCTTTCACCACTCAGAGAGGTCTTTTGCATTCTCTAATGGAGTTACATATGGGAATGCTATGAATTCAAGGAAGATGCGTTCCATACAACCCTACACTCAGGCAGCAAACATCTCCACTAGAGACCAAGGAGAGAACATAAAGAAGAAAGTGTGGAGGAGGGATGAGCCCTCCTCATAGAGCAGCAATGTTTTTCGCCAAGATAGGTTTGAGTTATCCTATCATCCTGCATCTAGCATCAAAAGCTTCCAAACAGGTTTTCACTGCAGAACAGAACCACTCCGGTCAAACTCACCAATTGGTGTGCTGTGTCTTCTAGGTCCCATTTTAAGTTGGCCAGTAAGAGGTGGTGTTATGCTGGTCAAGGGCTGAATGATATCACCCTCCTTCGGCAAAGTAAAATGAAATGGGGTTCCTAAAAGACAGGGAGAGCCAGGATTAGCAATTTCAGGAGAGTACTCCAGTCCAAGTACCAAAAGCAAAAGCTCACTGTTGTGTGGAAATGAGAAAAAGCATAACCCTGGTGCTATCCTATATAAAAACCTCCTGAACAGTTACTGGACTCAGGACTGCTGCTCTAACTGATCTTCCTCACATTTCACGTGGAAACTCTCTTGGTTAAAGTCTGGACTGTGGTCAACTTGATGCAGTTGTCCCCAGAAGCTAGATGAAAGCAAGACTAAATATCCTGACATAAACAGCACTTTTATAGAATGCAAGTTTGGTCAAGAAGTGCTCAGGATTTTGCACAGAAAAAGGAAACAAGGCCAGAAACAGAAATGAAAGTTAGGACAGAACTCAACTGACAGAGCTACGTGTTGCCTGAAATAATAACCTGACCTTGCACAGAATGATGTGTTATCATCATGGATAATGGAAAAGCAACTGACGTCATCTATCTGGATTTGTGCAAAGCGTCTGACACTGTCTCGCGCAACACACTTGTCTCTGAAATGGAGAGACATGGACTTGACAGACAGACCACTTGGTGAATAAGGAATTGGCTGGATGGTCACACTCAAAGAGTTGCGGTCAGTGGCCGAATGTCCAGGTGGAGACCAGCAATGAGCGGTGTTTGTATTGGAACCGGTATTATTCAACATCTTTGTTGGTGATGTGGACAGTGGGACTGAGTGCACCTTCAGCAAGTTTGCTGACAACACCAAGCTGTGTGGCGCAGTCGACACACCAAAGGGAAGGGATACCATCCAGAGGGACCTTGACAGGCTTGAGAGGTGGGCCCATGCGAACATCATGAAGTTCAACAAGGCCAAGTGCAAGGTTCTGCTCCTGGGTCGGGACAATCCCAAGCACAAACATGCGCTGGGCAGAGAATGAATTGAGAGCAGCCCTGTGGAGAAGGTCTTGGGGGTATCAGTAGATGAAAAACTGAATACGAGCCAGTAATGTGCAGCACTTGCAGTTGAGAAAGCCAATTGTATCCTGGGCTGCATCTAAATAAGCGTAGCTAGCAGGTCGAGGGTGGTGATTCTCCCC
>VXAL01005845.1:8473-48913 GCA_013399475.1 Chauna torquata
CCCGGGCCCGCTCCCGCTCCTCCCGGCCTCGGGGTGACCGGTGCCCGCGGCCCTGCTGCTCCGGGGCCGGGCTGCAGCGGGGGCGCGGCGGGGCCGCGTCAGCCCGGGAGGGGCCGAAATTCGGGCAGAGAACCTTCTCGGTGCGGGTACCGGGGAGCCCCTGGGAACGAAGCGTTTTCCCCTGCTGAAGGGTTCAGGAGGAGCCACGAGTTTCTTACAAGTTACTTGACTTTCCCTGTAGCCATGCTGTAGGATCAGAAAAGCAACCGGCACACCTCCTCCTATTTTATTTAAAAAAAAAATGTTTGAAGTGTTGGCGTGCGGACGAGCAGAACTGCATAAAATGGCAACAATGAGCTGTTTCAGTGCACGATGAAAATGTAGCGGTAGCCACACAGAGCTAGAGCCTGCCGATCGGTCAGCTGCCCTTATCCGTACTGCAGCGATCAGGCTGGAAAATAAATGCCAGGATTCATCCGCTGTAAACAGAACAGCATTGAGAACTCTTAAAATCCTCTTGTTTAAACTTTTTCATCCAATGGCTATTCAGGCAAGGTTTGCATAAAAAGTATGCTTTTTGTTTTTGTGGGGTTTTTTTGGTTGTTTTTGTTTTTTTGGGTGTGTGGGGGTTGAAGCTTGTTTTCTTGCCCAGTGAATATGTAGCCCTTTTGTTTTAATAAATCAGGTTTAAAAGAATATGCTGAATCTGCTAGTTCTGATTACTTGCTTAGATGCATCAACAGGCAAATATTTGATTTCCAAGTAGATATGCACAGAAACATTCTTAATTTTAAAATTTCCTAAGCAGGGAGTGAAGAGTTTAAAAAAACAAAAACCTGTTTTAGTGGTCGACACTGGAATGTAGTAGTGAGTTTTTGATTTCTTTTAGTAAACACGTCAGGGTGATTCTCCTAATTCCAGCATGCTGAATCTTTGTGAAGAAAATCCACGGTATGGCACTGCCATTGCCTTTATTTGAATGCAGGGTCAACATAATGTGACTGCTAGCCAAGAGCAGGGGAATTCAAGGATATTTGGGTAGCCCAGCTTTACCCTGGCTGACAGCTCGGTTTGGAGGTCAGCCAGGGATTGACTGAAGCTGCCAAAAGGAATTGCCCTTGCAGCAGGAAAATCGGGCAGCGAACGAGTAGGGCTTTGGGGATTCTCAAACTGAAACCCACAAGTGGAGTGGAAAGTAGGTTAAGGAAAGAAGACCCCAGTTTTTAAGGCATTTTTGTATGTTTTAGGAAAAATGTTTCCTCTCTCCAGCACACTGCTGTAACATGAAGGTGCTCTGCTTTCTGACTTCAGCTCGTGCAGCAGCCAGCCTTTTCCCTTGATAGCTGTGTGCCACATCCAGCTTTTTCAGTTTTCCAGGGATATTAATAACACAGAAGACTACAAATACATTTTGCTAGGTGCAGGCTCCGGCTCTTAACCTCATCATACCCAAATACAAGTTGTCGATTTTCCTTGAATGTGGTAATTGGGTGCCTTTCCTCTAAGCTTCCTCTTACAGAAAAGAACTCTGTTTAAATAACGTAGTTATCTTTGTCTCCATGACTTAGCATTCTTAGGTCAATAACAGTCATAAAATTTCAGTCTTAATGGGAAAGTAAACTTGGCACTCAAATAAAGCTTTCTTAGTAAGCTATTATAGAGCTGAAAGGAATGCAGATTTCTTAAGGGAAGACTGAAATCGGGACCATTTTGCATGTAACCGATCAAGAAGTTAGGCCTCGGGTTGTCGATGCCATTTGTTCTCTGCTTACTGAAAGTGGAAATGAAACCATGTCATCATTATACTCAGCGCTGCATGTTTTCATCTTACCCAATTTTACGTGTAGGGGCTGTGCTACTGTTGAGGTACTTCATGGTAACTTCATGGTAAACTTTTTGCTCATTGTCTGCATGGAAGCAGGTTTTATGAAATGGTGTTTAAATATAAGGTAGACATTTTCTCAGCTTTAATTTTTTTTTTCTTTCTCTCTCTGCTGCTGCCCTTTTTGTTCATTTAGTGTCAAGAGGCAAAATGGTCCATGCCGAAACCTTTTCACGCCCCCTGAGCCGGAATGAAGTAGTGGGATT
The DNA here is from genome assembly GCA_013399475.1 of Chauna torquata. NCBI lineage: Eukaryota > Metazoa > Chordata > Aves > Anseriformes > Anhimidae > Chauna > Chauna torquata. The sequence continues at coordinate 10,562 of VXAL01005845.1, forward strand.
AATTTTTCGTTTAACAATATTTGGTGCTGTAACATACTTTACCATTAAATGGATGGTTGATGCCATTGATCCGACCAGAAAGCAGAAAGTAGAAGCTCAGAAACAGGTAGGATTTTATTCATAAGTACTTCTGTGAAAGACTGTTTCATTCATTACTGCTCAGACAGAGAAATCTGCTAAGAGAAAACTGGACTTGAAATAACCAATGAAGTAATCAACAAAAGCATGTGCGTGTGGAATAATCAAAAAAACTAGAAGTGTATGTTAGTAAATCTCAGGATCTAAGCTATTAGTGTTTTCAGTACTTTCATCTTAGAACAAGTTAAAATTTCTGGCTTGTAGTGGTAGAAAAACTGTTGAACTGGAGTGTCATGTTGTCTCTCTAATTACCTGCAAGTGTGTGGTCCCCGTGCCTCTTCTGCTTCTGGCAGCTTTGCTAAGCAGCAGTTGCATTAAATAATGCTCTTGGTTGCTTTTTAAAACCTTATACCAGAAATAACTTAATTCTCTGTTGTTTTTTGGCAACTTAATGGCAGAGGCAGGGACTGAAGTTACTCATAACAATGAGGGACACTGCTGTCCAGATGCCTTTTTAAGAACAGCTTGCACCTTGTCTCTCTCCCCAGTAGCAGTCAAAATGCCCTGGAAAGGGGAGAAAAAAAATGAAAAGCTTCATTCCTTATGTTGAACTAGAATGAGATGCTCGTGAGGGTTAACGCTCTGAGAAAAGATTTAGGGGCATTTCCGAACCAAATGTTAAAGGTTTCGTTTGGAAAGTATCGAACTTTTTTTGGTTTCTGGCTGACACAAATTTCACAGATTCAAACAGCAGTTTTGAGCAACATAATTCTGTTTTTTTTTTTTTTAAATGAAATCTTCAGTAAAAAAATGGCCCCACTTTAAAAATCAGCTTTCACAATCTGTGCTAGTGCCAGCTATTATATAAGAGGTTGCAGTATCCCAAAAGCATGTCAGACCTAACCGCAAGTTTGAGTGTAAAGAGAAGATGAATTGCGAAAGTGTGTTGACACAACAAATGACTTTTCCTTTTAAAATGGAAAAAAGAAAACATTGAATACATAGAAAAAATGGCTGGCTTCTGTGCGTTATCTTTTTTTTCTGGAAAACATATCAATCTCTCATTGGTATAGTGGGGTTGGGGAGGGGAGGTTGGGGGTTTGTTTTTTAGAATGACACAAATGCTATTTCCCGTTAAAGCATATGTGTGTGTGCTATTTGCGTGGATGTGAATGAAGATGATACAAACATGTGAAGGAACTCTAGAGTTCTCTGATAACAAGCTTCAGGCTGTTATCTGAATCCTATACAAAGCTAGTAAGGACTCATTGGCTTTGGTTTATTTATTTTTTATTTTTTGAGTGTAGCATGTCTGTATCAGCTTCGGAAACCCCTATGCAGATTATGGAATTGATTTCATACTGAGGTTACCCGGGTGCCAGCCCTGTTCTGATCAGCAAACTCAATGTTTTAGTGTTTGTTTCGGTAGCTTTTCGGGTTGTAATAAATGACTTGTGGATTTGGGGCAGTGGAAGGGTTGGTGTGACGCTTACTTGATGGGAACTGAGACATGTGGCTTAGTTTCACTCAGGTGACAGCAAGTCATTTGGAAATAGCAGAGCTTTCTTCAGAAAGGTTTAGGCTCTTTTCAAATGTGACTTACTGAGAAGCTTATATTTCCAACCTCCAGACTCCAAATAGCAGTTCTTTAAACAAGTAATTTTTGAATTGTTATCTTTTTCTTCCTCTAATTTTCGTGGTGTTTTATTTCCCTTAGGCTGAAAAGCTAATGAAGCAAATTGGAGTGAAAAATGTCAAGCTTACTGAATATGAAATGAGTATTGCTGCACATCTTGTAGACCCACTAAGCATGCATGTAAGAAATTGTTTTCCGTTTTATTCCTATAAAAGCACTTCAGACATGGAAGATATTAATTTTTTTATTTGGATGACATTATTTGGCATATATGTTTATCTATGGAAATACACAGAAAATGTTTCTGTAATTTGAGACTAAGGTGACATCATTAAGAAGAGAGCTTCTTTCCCTCTTTCCCTTTTTTTTTTTTTTTTTTTTTTTGCTTGAGGCTTCACGCTACTTTTAAGCTTGTGGGTAATTTTTTTTGGCAGGGGCTAAGATCATTTCTAATCCTATTTTTCTATTTCAGGTAACCTGGAATGATATTGCAGGTTTAGATGATGTTATCACAGATTTGAAAGACACTGTCATCTTGCCCATCAAGAAGAAATACTTGTTTGAGAATTCCAGGCTCTTACAGCCACCAAAAGGTAGGAAGGAAATGTTATGAATTTATATGTTGGTATTTAAAAAAAAAAAAAAAAAGTTAGAATTACCTAGAAAGGAAAGAGGGAGTGGGTTGACAGTTATCCAAGGTATAACAATTAGGACTGATGCCAGGGAAAAGCCAGGTTTTCCCTCCTCTACTGCCGTGAAACCAAATTGTAGTGAATGTTTCATCTTAATTATGAAGCAATAATTGCTTTTAGTTATTGATACTACATTTTGATACATTAATCTATGTAATCTGCATTTTTAACTGCCTAAATTGTGGATTTCTTTTTCTACCTCATCTTGTCCTTTGGCAAGGTGAGCTATAACTGCTGTACAACTTTGTATACGTTATTAAATTTTTTACGGTAGCATGGAAACAAAAGTCATAAACTTGAAACCTCACTGTAAGCTAATCTTGTAGATGGCTCTCTGTTCTAGTCCTAGAAATTTCCATCTCTGTTCTAGTCTTAGAAATTCCAGCCATTCAAAGAGACAGAGATACCATTTTCATTTCAGAGATCCCTTGATTTTCTCTGGAGTTGATTTGGACAGTATTGAGGCAGTAAGGAAATTGTTGGGTGACAAATTGACTTTCCAACAGTAAAACAAATGTGTGCTGGAATGCTTCTGGCCGTAGTTGCTGTATGTTACTGAAAACATACAGAATTTGAACCTAAAATGTTGGACAAAATGCCAAAGTTTATTTATAGTGCTCTGATCCCTGGAATTTTGTCTTCTCAAAATTCTCTGAAAACTGTTAATTGCTGCCTGTATCTGTGACCATCTCTTCTCGGTTTTGCGTACCAGAAGATGAAAAATGAAACAGTTCTGTAACTGGTTTAGTTTTTCCAAGCTAGTTTCTGTTCAAGTCAAACTGAAACTGTCTGGAAAATGATTTTAATGTCATGATCTAGTAAGTGGAAGGACAAAATTATTTTTTATTTATTTACCTTTTTAAAGCATACTTTCCATATAGGGCAAGCTCCCCTGTTTTCGTAGTGGTTGCATCATATGTTAATAGGAAGTCATTCTTTGAGTAGTTATTTTTGTGGTCATCAATTGCATAAACAGAAAAAAACACAGTAATTCTCTATTTCAGGCTTGACTGATTTTTTTTTTCCTTTAAATTGTTTTCTTTACAACCATGTTAGAAAAATATTATTGTGAATCCTTTCAATATGGCAAGTTTAAAAATAACGTGAGATGTCATACTTTAATTGTGCATGATTTGTTTAAAATGTTTGTGGCCCCCCCCCACCCCATGCTAAGCTTTCTTAGAAAAGTTGAAACGAACTATGAACAAGGAGGCCTACCAAATGCTTAAAAGAAATAAATAGTTTTTTAATCTTAAGTAACATTTAGAGTCACAGTAATAAAAGTCATCTTTCAGACAAATGTCTCCTCTCGATTTCACCATATCCATTTTTAGGTAGATTTAATCTTATAATAAGGATGTCTTAAATAACTAAGACGAATGTGTTTGAATTGATGGAACACTGTGCAGCTTGGTTTCCTATCTTTTAAAACTTGGATAAAATACAAGCCCAGACACTCTCAGGTCTGTGGTGGAAAGCATGTGTTCTGTACTGCAACCAGAGAACACTAACACTGTGGCTTTTTCAGGAGTACTTCTCTATGGCCCTCCTGGTTGTGGCAAAACATTGATCGCTAAGGCTACGGCAAAGGAAGCAGGCTGTCGATTTATTAATCTCCAGCCTTCAACACTGACTGACAAATGGTATGGAGAGTCTCAAAAACTGGCTGCTGCTGTCTTCTCACTTGCTATAAAGCTGCAACCGTCCATCATTTTTATTGATGAAATAGGTAAAAATCTATGTGCTTTTTAAGTAACTGTAGCAGAGTGGCATTAAACTGTAGGTTCAAGTTGATGGTTATGTTGAGCTATTGTCACCTGTTCCTTGGAAAGAATGGAAGAAGGTTTAATAATATAAATAGTATTGAAAAGTAATGGTGACAAAGTAGGAAGAACACTATCTCTTTTTTTTGTGCTAGTGGAGGAAATTACAAGTAGGACAAGTTGCTGCTTATTTTTGGTTGGGCTGAGGTTGATGAGGAAGGCCTTTCATCTACAAAGGGAAAACCATCACCAGATACACTTCAACACTGAATAGCTTTTTTCCATAAGGGCACATAATGGGAAGTAAAATATGGGAATAGGAGAACTCGGGAATAATAATCTAATAAGGCTAAAGAAGTAGAAGGGGAACTTCAGCTAGGAGGGCAGGAAGGGTGCTAGTTGTTCAGTGCATTTGGGCTTGCCACCTTAGTGTTTCAGTTGCTGTGAGCAATTTAGTTACAATTGCTCATTTATTCATAGCACTGGCGCTTCATAGAGCGTGTTGTGCAGTGTGCAGAAACAGAGCTTGGCAAAGCTTTTACCTTTTTTCCAGTTTAGGTTTATGAACGGGCTACTTTCTTAAGATGCTTTTTTTCCTTCCTTTTCATACCCTATAGGTACGAAAAATGTGCTTTTTCCTAGCTGCTGGAAATTCTTTAGGTAGCCCCTAGCAAAATTCGAGCTCTGTATAACAAAGTGTGTAGCCTACTTTACATCAGTCCTGAAACTTACTGTTCTCTTGTGCTTTAGTGTTTTCTAACTTGCCAGACTCTCAGTGCTTCCATCTCTGCATAAGAAATTGAGGTGAAAAGTTAAATTTCTATGAATTCAGGCAAGTGAAAATTTGGAGCACAAGATTTGGGACAACCTCATGTGATAGTTGCATACTTGTGTGATGTAATTTAAAAGATGTGCTTAAAAATGTAGTAAGATTCCACTGTCGTGTTCTTCACTGTAAGAAATATTTTTCATTTGTTGACAGTGTTTATTTTAAAAGTACTTATAAGATAGAGAATAGCATCAGTCCGCTCATGAGAAGTCAAACAGAATAGTTTCAGTGGCAGGACTGAAAGTCAACTGCTTTACTGAATCCTTTAATACAGATTCCTTCTTACGAAGTCGTTCGAGTTCTGACCATGAAGCTACAGCTATGATGAAAGCTCAGTTCATGAGTCTGTGGGATGGACTGGACACCGATTATAACTGCCAGGTAAGTACAGAGGATGACTAGAAAAGTAATGTGATTCTATTATCTCCACTCTTGTGCATTGAATCATTTGGGAAGAGTAGCAGATTGTGTATAGTAACTGCTAAAAGAGTTTCTTTACCTGTCAGTGATTACCCATGTATTGTGGGAATCAGGTGGATTATGTTAATAGATTATTTTTCTTCTTAAGAAGACTGTTTTTGTAGGTGTTTTGTTTTTAATTAAGAGCTGTTATTTTCAGAAGTGTCTTAAGTCTCAATAATACAGCTGTAAAATTTGAGCTGTCAAAATTGGGAATTTTAAACTGCTTTGAGAAACACATCGTCAGCAATATTTTCTTCAGGTGAAGTGAATCTGTGATTTCGGGAAAGGTATTGAGAGATCTGAATATTCACCTCAGTTGCACGTTGGTTATTTTCTTCCCAGAAAAGTGTCACATTAGCTTTAGATAAGCACTAGACTCAAATTCTTTGAGTTAACATCAACTTCTCTACTTTTTTCATCAACTTCTCTACTTTTTTAATTATCAGAATAAATTCTGTTAAATGGAGCCGTGCTTCCATCACATATTCCTGTATGCTTCCCTCCTCCTCCCATAATCTTAACAAAACTATTGTATTTTAGAGAAAAAAAAAAATCCGAAAGCTGCTTATGTTTTAAAAATACTTCTGCAGCATGCAAGTCCTGTTTCCTAGAAGAAAACCTGCTTGCTATGTTTCTGAAGTGTCACCAGAAGCCGTCTTTTTAAGGCCTGTAAAAAGGATGGTTATTCTCCAAATATTTCATTTCAAGCCTTTGTAATCTGTGAATGAGTTCTGATTCTCTGACCCTCATCAATTTTTTCTTTATAAAATCTGCTCTTCTTGCTCTCTCAAGCTTGTACTAAAGACTTTTTCAGTGGATTTTTTAAAACTGGTTAGAAGGCAGTGAATATACGTGCACAGAGGCTTTAAAGCAGAGTGTTTGCTTACTGCTAGTAGGAGGCTAATGGTATGAACACTTAAGTGAAAGCTAAGATGATCTTACAAGCGCGCGTTCCTTCCAGTGTTTGAATGTTATCTTTCTTCCAACACAGTGACAACTTCTTGGAGCAAGTCAAATTGTTCATTCCGTACAGTAAGACAATACGTGGTCTTACCCATCTCTCGAGTTCAGCACGCTGAGCCTGAACAAGTTATTGTTGTCCCTTACGCACATGCCTCTGCGTGGTAGGGCGCTGCTGAGGTAAAATGCAGTGCAGACAATTGGCTGGAGAGCTGTGGCTGATTCAGGTTTCTGGGGAGTTTCTCAGCAGGAGTGTTTTGTTTCAATACCGTATTTCAGGCTCCTCCCTTACATGTCATTGCTGTTCAGGAAGTGTTCTTTAAGCAGTGGTTTTGACGTTTGTATTGTCTCATTTCTGACAGCCAGCTCACTGGGCTCTTTTGTTTGTTACAAATGTTTACTTGGGAGATTTGGGTTGTTTGTCTGATTCTCACCGAACAAATTTCCTTTGAATAAAGATTAAATTTGGCTTTTGTTAATGTAACAAAAATTCCAACTGTTAGGAGGAAATTGTCAAGTGCCATAACGAGCATTGCTTGTTCCTGGGTTGATTGCACCTGAAAAACATGTTCAGCTTTGGGCTAAACCTGCTAAATGATGCAGTCGTGAGTCCAGCAGGAACTTCAGGCACAGTGCCTGGAAGACAGGGCTGTGCAGCTCAAAGCTGCATGCCTGGCAGCCCCGTACGGCTGCATTCACACTCGGGAGAGCCCGTGTTCGCAGACCCTGCAGGCAGAGCCGGTTCTGGGAAGGGTCCTCAGCTCTGTGCAGAGGGAAAAATACTTTGGGTGCAATGCCGGGCACTGACGCAGACCCTCGGGAAGCGCAGGGTGGGTGCAGTGGTGCCTCTGTGCAAGAGGCAGCTCAGGCTCAGCCAAACGCTAGCAGGTGTTTGGTACGTGTGCATGACCACAGAACTCGCATGCATAACCTTTTCTAGACAGAGCTGTGGTTAAGACCGCCGGAGCCCCAGCTAAAAACAAGCCTTTTGGCTTTTTCTCTGTGTAGTGATTTGCCACCATATAATTAAGCCTCTAGGTGGCAGGGTGACTCTGATGCAGAAAACACAAGCTGGTCTGGCCAGGGGTTGCTGGAGGTGCCAGGAACTGCTGGCTGCAGAACAGTGACACCAGACAAAGGAGCAGAAGGGTGTCAGGAAGCTGTATTGATAGGAGATTTATTTCCCTGGCATTTTTCACCTTTGTGACTGGGTATTTACAATGTACATAACTTAAAATAACAAATGAGAAAACAAGGTTGATGTGAATGGGAAGTAAATTTGTTCTTAAACTAACAATTGGAATCCAGTCAAATGAGGTAAATGCTCTCCTTGTATTGAACTTGGCTTATACACGTCTAGTGCCCTGCTCTTTCAGCATACCAGTGCATATAGGTTCTTCTTGACTTTTAGTGCCTCTTTTTAATGTAAAAAAGAATGTTTTAGTGCTTGCAAAAGTTGCCGGTTTGGTTATTCTAGAGAACTGATTACCTTTCTTTTTTTCAACATAACACAAAAATGAAGAGTTTTTTCATATCTTAGCAAAATGTCTCCTTTCAAGTTCCTTTCAGACCACCAGGAACTAAATAGACATCACCTTGAAGCGAAAGCTCTGGGTTACTGCTTAGTGTTTGAGCTTTCAGGTTGGGATCAGAAGGCTTCACACTCATGTAGAAATCTCCACCCAGATGGCACTGTCTGGTACAAGGTACCAGTGCACTCTTGAGCTGCATGTTTAAATCCAGTTGCTGAAATCAGTACCAAGAAGCCTTATGTAACTTCTTTAAATGTTGATGTTCTTGATAAAGTGTGGAAGAGTCACATGTTTGGTTTTGAAATGGCAATATGGTGATGTTTTCAAAATCAGGTTTCAGGCTAACTAGTCATTTTCTGTTGATGTGCACAGGTAATAGTGATGGGAACCACCAACCGTCCTCAGGATCTTGACTCCGCAATTATGAGAAGAATGCCAACCCGGTTTCACATCAACCAACCTGTAAGTCATGCCAGCTTTGCTTAAGCAGTGTACCTGGTAGCTGAGCAACAGGCAGGTGCTTTAGCAGCCACAAAATGCATGCTGCTTTCTCTGTCTGCTTTTCTCTGTCTGCCTTTCTCTGAAAGAAAAAAAAGAAAAAAAAAACAAAAGAACTTTGTTTTTTAACGTGAAGTTTCCCACGGAAATTTGATTCTCTGATTCTTTTATCAAGAAACAACTCCATGTGTCCTGAGAGCTTCCATCACATTTTTTTCATCTGTAAAAGCTGAGAGGCTTAGATGTTGCACTCTGAAACAGATACCAGTCCCTCTTTCCTTGCTGTGGGATAAATAAGTATGAAATAAACTATTCTTGTACATTTTTGTGTAGTAGCGTAAGGAAGTCCTTGGCATAAGACCAGGGTGCATCCTGTCTCAGCGCACAGCAGTTAGAACTGGATACTGTCCATGGGTGCTAGCAGCACTGTGTTGTTTTCCAGTGCAGCTTTGCTTTTCAAGTTTTGTCTTCTTCCTGAATGCATCAGCTGTCTCCATTAGCTGTCTTCTCTGTAGTGCAAGGTAACCCAGTTGACTGAATTCCGTGGGGGAGTATCAGGCAGCTACAGGCAGGGGACAAGCCAAAAGGTGCATCATCTGTATCAGGAGCAATTCTGGAGCAGCATATTAAACAAACAAAGAATTTCAGGGGCTGTGGCACTGAGGTGAAGGGGCAGCTCACTTCACAGGCTGTGTGGCTATTTCAGTGCTTTGCAGTTCACCTTCCCCACCAACACATATAAGCTACTCACCTTCTGGGCAGAACTTAATTTTAACTTGTAAACAACCACAAAAACACAAATGTATCTGCATACACTTGCTTACGAGGCAGAGTGACAGCCACGTTGGAGAGTGCCAAGAACCAGGTACATATTGACTACCGTTTATAATTTCTGGGTACGTGATACTTAGTTTTCAAGGAGAGAAGAGGGCATGAAATCTGCATGCCAAAGCCTACATTCTGCTTAAGCCTTTCCACAGCTGGGCACAGCAAGCAATCTAGAAAACTGTCTTTATTCCCCTTAGAATTTATGCCAAATGGGCAGCAATTAAGGTCTTTGTGCCAGCTGTCACAATCTTAGCCTTACTATACATTTTGCTATTGCCATCCTTTTCAAGGTGTTTTAGTAGCCTTTGAACATGTAGTGATAACACAAGACATTTTTGTATCAATAATGTAAAAAACTCAGTTGTGGTTGTCAGTATTCCCTTCTGGCTACAGAAATACCCTTAATTATTTGTTTTTTGCAGAAACTTAGAGACTGAACTGAAGGATTAAAACTTCGATTGTGCAAGAGAGGAGTCATGTTCCCAGACCTGTTTTGTTTGAACTGGCTTTCACTCCTTGTGGGTGGATACTTCTTGAAACAAAGCATTTGTAGCCTAGTAACTTCTTTTTTTGCGAAGCCTGTTCATAGGGTTTCAGACACCTTACTCATCTTCAGGTTTTCCTTGAATTAGTAAGGGGCATGGATGTGTGTTGTAGTACTTTATCACGTCTTTCTATCAAGAGCCATGATTAGAAGGGTGAATTATCTGCAGGTAACTGTGCCTCAGAATTGCTGCCACAGAGACTGGCTTCCTCTCTGAGGTCCGGAATTACAGTAGGAAGTGTCGAGCATGCAGCTTTCCTTACCCTGCTACAGCCAGCTCGTGCTTGTCTCTTGTTCTTGTCTGCGGTACTTTGTGATACAACCAAGGTTGGTTACAACTCTTTTATCGAGGGCCAAGATAATTTACGTGCTGTGGATTGACAGTGTGGACAGGAGGTGTTATTGTGGAGTAGCTAACACCTTGCAGGTGATATACTGTAGTTTAACCAAGTTTGAGATGAAAATGCCCAAAATTACCCATAAGGAATTATCTGGAAGGCAGAAGGAAATTGAAGAAGTATTTTTTGAGACAGAATATCATCTGTTCAGCTGCAGGCTGTCTATGGGGGATTAGTTTTTGTTTGTTTTGTTTTTCCTTTTTAACAATGAAAGTGAATTTAGGACAAGTTTATTTTTAGGAGACACAAGAAACAGTTTCTTTGCTGCCTTTGTTTTATCTTGTTAGTAAGGATCTGCTTAGCCGTTTCTTTCAAGATCATTACAATATATGATTTATATTGCTTAAAATTTCCCAAGCATGATCTGTAGAATTAAATTTATTATTTTTAAGCAGAACAGTTTATCCTCTTCATTTGATTTAGCAAAGTATATATTGAAAGCATCCTCTAGATCTAGAGAGTCTACCCTCTGTTAAAGATGATGGGAAATCCTCGGAGACAGATGCTTTTACTTAGAGCAAAATAAGGCTAAACACATCAGTGCATTTTTCTCTTTCCCAGTAGTTACTGTAAATGTATATGTTCGGATGTTTAATTGTTTGTGCTTCTGGAGTGAGTACTCTAGATCGTGGTGTGCCTAATTGCCATCAGATAGGTTTCCTTAGTGTGTATCATGTCTCCCATTCGAGGGATCGGTCTGTGTCACTGAAATTCAGCTGAAAGCCCACTCAGCACAAGATTGATATAGATGTCACTTATGTTTGTGTTTGTTCTCTATTAACTTTAATCTCTTTTGTTTAAGGCTCTGAAACAAAGAGAAGCAATCTTGAAGCTAATTTTGAAAAATGAAAATGTAAGTAGACTTCTTTTGATGGATAATTTGCTGTATTACTGTTGTCATGAGCGCAAGCTCTGGAGTTGTAGAAAACATGTTTTATAATCGGCTGTCTTAGCGTAAGGTAGAGATGATCTACCAGAGTATTTCTGATTATAACTTAGGATCTTTTGTGGTTTTAGGTGTGGCGTAGAATTAAATCAATAGAGTTGCCTATTGGTTTAAGTATGAACCTCAGTCAGAGCAGTAGTCTCAGATTTCTTGATGAATCACCGTCTCTCAGGAAAACTGTGTAATTTCTCTCTCTTTGTTTTCTTGTCATGTAACAAGATCATATACTCATCTCCCTAAAGGTGCTGAAGGTGAATCATGTTTGGAAATCACTTTGATTAATAAAAGAAATGTCATGAAGCATTCATTCAGGAAGAAGAGATACTGAATTTCTTGAACTCTATAGTCTGTTGGCTCAAATTAAAAAAGGAGAAGTGACTTTTTTTTTTTTTTTGACAGTGCTGCTTTTTCCACTTTGATCCATAGCTCATACTTCCTTTTGAGGAAAAGTCCTACTGTGGATGTTTTTACAAATGTATGGTGTTCATATCACCATCTGGGTTGCAAAATGAGGAGAACGGTAGCTGTGAGTGCATCTGAAAGTGTCTGTTGGCAGGATATAGGACCTGTGCTATTATAGGAGGTTCCTGCCACTGAAGTCTTACAAAATTGAGTCTGCAGCACTAATTCTCCTGAGGTTACTGTTGCAAAGCATCTGTTGATTGAGGTCTATCCTAATAAATACCATTTGTTAATAAAACAAATAATTTTTAGGAGGCTTAAAAATCGCAGTTCATCGTTGCGTTTGGCAGATATTGAGATTATTTTGCAAGTGGTCGTTTCAGATTGTTTGTATAGGATTGGAATACAGGTTGGCTTCTTGCAAAATACTAGACACATGAGAAAACAGAACTGATGCTAAACGCCAAAGGACTTGTGGAGGGAAAGCTGACCTATTTGCAGAAATCTACAAACAGATTAAAACTTCTCTTGCAAATTGTGGTTCCAAATCATTATTTCTTATCAAGTGTTGTTAGGAAGGTGTGCCAAATAATAGACCTTGATGCAGGCTCCCGAAATAACTGCAGACAGCCCTTGTGTGCAAGTGGACTGCGTTGTTCCTTTGCCTGGCTGCTGGGCCTGTGAGTTCAAGCACCTTGGCCTTAGGGCCTTGAAAAGAAACCTAAGTGAGCTCCTGAATATGGACCTGAAAGAATGTAAGGTATATCAAGCATCTGGCAGTGAATCACAGCTACACAAATAACAGTTGCTGGGGCCGGGGGAGAATCAGCCTGTATTGGTTATCCCACAGGAGAAGGAATTGGATCTCTCCAGTCCAGCTTATTTCCAGCCAGGGTAACAAACTTTCTGGCAGCCCTTCGCATGATGGGTGTAGTCATGCCCACTGTTTTTCCTTCCTGTCTTGAAGTCTTGTTTCTTCCTTCTGACTTGAGGGAGATCCCTGTTAATGCCTGCTACACAACATACACATTTTCTGTTTATTCTTAGGCAGCTACACTGCTGCATCCCGTTCTTGACGGCCTTCATCCCCAGGCTGGGCAGCTCCAGAGCTGACCGTTGCTGGTTTCTTGGTATTTGTGTGCAGGACCATGCTTTAGAGCAAAGCACTGAGAGACAGCCATGCTGTAGGGATCGCAGGAGGCGCCTTGGTGTAAACCATCTGCCGCTTCTGCCTTCGTTTCCACGCCTGGGGAGGCAGATGGCTGGCTCCAGACCCAAACCTGAGCCAGAGTCAGGAGAGCCAGGACTCAACTGCAAGCTCAAGGGCTGAGCAAACAGGGCAGTATCGCTGTAACCCCTGTCCTTCCAGATAAGTGGGAGGGACGGTGGGGATTGGAAGAGCACTCGGTGTCTGCACATTCTCAGGTTATCCTGCAGAGCCCACAGGTTGAACTGGTGCTGGAAGTAGCAATGGTTACACCTGGGACTCTTCCTTTGCATCCAGTTAGCCAACTCCATGGAAGAGTTCCCCTCTTAGAAGAAGTCGCTCCTTAATTTCAACCTGTGGGTTAGACTGCATTGGCTTTCCTTTCTTGAAAAGGAGATGCAGGTGCACTGGAAAATCTGCTGGAAGGAGCTGTTTTCGGACATTCTGTAAACTGGATAAATAAATACAGGGTCCTGACTGGAACGAGTTCAGTCTGATGCAGTGCATGGAATTAGACATGTAATTTTGCCTCCAGGTTCCCTCTTTCATGGTTGTATAAAAAAGGAGCCGTTGTTGCGTAACTCAGCAAACAACTGCTTTTGAGGTTCTTGTTCTGAACTGAAAGGTGGCAACATCAAAAGGCAAACGTGTTGGCAACTTCTTCCAGCCTTGCTATGTTACTGGTCAAAACAAGCGTTTATGAAAATAAAATGTTCTCTTTCAAGTAATGTTAAAAAACGAACAAACTAACAAAAGGCTGTGTCTGTGAAAGGAGACCCCTTGGGTAATGTTCATTGTCTGTAGGTAAAAAGTTGCTCGTACGGTCTGGTAGAGCCCCGTAGCCCTTTACCAAAAACAAAGCAGCGCTGTTGCAGAGCACTTGTGTGGGTGTTGGAGAAACTGGGTCATTATTCCCGTCACTGGCTTTTGCCATCTAACAGGCTTCCAAAGCTGCACAGGAACCTCATCAGAATCAGAGTATACCAATGTGATGGTTCACTTTCAACTGCCTGTTCATCTGTATACGTTAGCGTTTCATTAGATGAAACATCAGTTTCACTACTTGGAGGGTTCAAAGCATAACTTAATCAAATAATTTTCTTTTTAGCTCCCAAAAAAGGCAAGATGGGGTGGAGGGGGCCGGGGGGGGGACGGGACTTAGGGCAGGTAAAAATACTTAGAGGTGACTATTTCTCATGCTTGTAGAACAAAGTAAATGATTTCAGAGTTTTCAAGCTTTTACCTTTTGTTTTCGGACAGGTGGACAGGCATGTAGATCTCCTGGAAGTTGCCAAAGAGACTGATGGCTTCTCAGGAAGCGATCTAAAAGAAATGTGCCGGGATGCAGCACTCCTCTGTGTCAGGGAATATGTTAATTCTGCGTGTGAGGAAGAGAAGTATGTGCCGTTATTCTCTATTATGATAGCCGAACAACAGTTGTGAAGGCTGCTATACACTGTCCAATTATTAGTTTTTGTTTTCTGATTTGAATTGCAAATTTAGAGGTTTTTTAAACCTTTCTCTGGTTCACAGAAAGCAGGAGGTATTCTCTTTCTTGACAAACTGCCACTATACAACCAAAAAACTACAAATAAGTTACCTTTATTCGTTTTGACTATGAAAATAAGACTGTTTGTTTCAAGGTGTCAAGCTTGAGGTGGCATGAACCAACAAGAGAGTTATATTACTGCACTATATTAGCGGTCTTAAATGCTGATAACACTCTTGCAGGCATGTAACTTTACTTGCTGCAGTGTTCCTCTGATTGTCTCCCGTACTTGAAGGTAGACTATATGTGCAGATAGAAACACATTTCCAGTGTAATGCTGGATCCGTGTCAGAATTGCTATTTTCCAGGATTAGTTCTCATTGTTTGAATAATCATTGCACATCACCTAAATTGCCATCTTGCTTTTTTTCTTTCTTTCATTCCTCTGAAGCCATGATGAAGATGAAATTCGGCCTGTGCAGCAGCAGGATCTCCACAGGGCAATTGAGAAGATGAGAAAATCAAAGGATGCCACACTTCAGAATGTTTTGATGCACGTTAGTTTGGATTAAGACTAAAGAATGTGTTTGCAGTTTCTGATGTGATTTAGTTTGTATTCTGTAATCAGTTAGCAGAAATAATGTAACGGGGTGGGAGTGGGGTTGTTCCTTGAATAAGGGAGTTCTCTTTCTGGAATTGTTTTTATACAACAAATTCTAAGTTATTGCAATATTGTCATGCGCGACTAGAAATGTAACGATAGATCATGAAGTGGAACAATTACAGCTCAGACGAAGAGCAATTGCCTGTGTCGTGTCCCATAATCGATACACTGTGTAGACTTAAAGCAGGTTCTAATGTGGTGCATGGGTTCAGTGGGTCACCTGTGTGGAGGGGAGACGATTCCTTACCAGTTCGTGTATATACGTATGAGCGTGTGTATGTATTAAATGTATATATCCACACATTTTTTTTTTATATATAGACATAATCTGTAGATAACTTGAGTATGGAAAATCTTTTCTACTTCCTGAATCAAACCAAATCAGAAGATGTATAGATTAAAGATTCGTCGATACTCAATTCACATTTACTTCTTCCTTTTAGCAGCAAATACAAAGGTAGCAATTCTGCTTCTAGAATAACTTTTAGGAAAAATTTGAAATGTAACTGATATTTCTTTCAAATTACCACTTGAAACCTGGTGCCATTTAGTAAAGATAGTAAACTACTGTAAAAATGTTTGAATACTTTTTGTTTTGTATGAATCTTGATTTTAGAGGCATTTTAATGCTGTTTTTACTTTTCCGTCTGAAGTGAGTAATTAGAGTAGAATCTTCTTAACAGGTTTTTCATTAAGCCCCACATATTTTAAGCTCTCTGAAGTTGTGCTTTCTGATCTGTTATGCATTGTAGTGAGGGCTTGCTGCTGTTTAATCTTCTCTGGAAGACCCACTGCTGCACGGTGGCATTGTACCATGAAGTGTCATACGCGTAGCTTTGACTGAGGCGAGGGGAGATTCTTTGTGATGTTCTGCTCTGCCACATGCTCTGATCTGCAAAACTGAAGGCAATGAGGAATGGATTTCGAGTTTATAAATGTGATTTAGCGGTGTTCTGCTGTACTTGCTGGTAACAGTTTAGTAAATTCATGTAACATTATGTAGTGATAAAGGCAAAGGGTTAAAATATAAGTGGCAAAGTGTTTTGGTAAAGTTACTGTCAATAGGTTTTCAGTAATTTAATTTTCTCCTTATAATATTGTGAATTGTGCACGAATTTAACACAAATATGTAATGATCGTTGTTCAACCCAGGGGGTGATACACTGTTGCACCTCTGCTAGCTATAGAGGAAAGGTAAGCACGGAAAGCAAGATAACGATGTAAAATGAAAGAAGCTGCAAAGTAAAATAAAGAGCTGGAGCCAGCTGGCATACGGTGTCAGGTGCTGATGACAGTTTGCACTGAGCTTTCAGCCACAGCAGCCCTTCCAGCTGGAGTGCCTTCGCTTCACACATTGGTTGTGCAATGCACTGGATGCAGTAGGTTTAGTTTGACACGATTTAATCTCCTTGGCTTTTGTTTTTGTTTTTGTTTTTTTTAGTAATTAATTTGCTTTTTGATACCAGGGAAAAAAATAGATGGTAAATGCATATTGGTCTAACACAAGGATGTAGGAAGTTAGGCACAGCAGAAAATACTGGGATGTGGAAATCAAAAAGTGTGGGAGATAGAAGGTCGATCCCACAAGTAAGTTTTGTTGCAGGGCAGAAATGAGGGCTGTAAGCACCACTGCAGGTGCTAACCTGCACTTTTTCACCAGGCAAGGGGGGGGATGGTTTATTCTGCAGGGAAACTGTTGGAAAAAGTAGCAACGTGGAACATGGAAGCACCGCGAGGCCAGGGAGCCATGATCAGCAAAGCCCTGTTGCAGTGATGAAGGATGGAGGTGCAGCGGTGCAGCGCTTGTAGTCGGCTCCTTCCAGAACGTGTTTCCCTGTTGTATTGGCTGTGAGCGAGAGGAAATTCTGCTGCTGCTCCCCTCACCTCCACATTAAATGATACACTTTATGACTACCTCTTCAGTGATAGCTGGGGAAAAGTCTGGTCGAGTTCAAAGACTAGCTTTAAAATTAAACGTGCAAGTAGTGCTACTTACTGGAAGTTGCTTTCTCAGAAGGTTTAAATTATGCACGCAGCAGATGCAGTGCTCTAGCTATTCGGCCGTTCAGCAGTGACCGGCTTTTCCCTGCCTGCTGTGCCTGGAAGCCCTCCCGTCCTGCCTCGGGCATTGCTACATGCGGCAAGCACCGGGCTGCAGATGGATGAGATAATGCAGCTCCTAAACTGCATGTCTTTTTTCAGGGTGCTTGCTATGTGGTAAAGAGCATCTTAGTATATTTTTTTATAGTCAGATTGTGTAAAATGCAACTTTAAATGTTAAACTTGTGTGCCTGGGAATAAGAATAAAACCCTGTTAGCAGGTGGCAAGGGCATCATCAGGTCCCCAGGTGAGCTCTGATGTCCTTTCTGCGTGTTTCTCCAAGAATCTGCCTGTGGGCATGCTGGCTGTATCTTGCCTTTATCTCGTGCCTATAAATGCATCACTGCAGGCTTACAAGACAGATTTGAAGAGGCACATGGGGTAAGCTGCAACGGTCCCTAAGGACAGTTGCTGCTGCTCGAGTGCAACTTTCACTTTTCCAAGGCCTTTTCCAATTCTTGCAGCAGCTTTGGGAGTCCTTGTCAAAGCAAAGACTTCCCAGCAGCTTGCCAGAAGGCTGCGGAAGCTGTGGGATTTATCATGCAAGAGCTTGGTCACCAGGCAAATAATTTGTTGAGACCTGCTCAGTCATTGGTAGCCAGCATGTACAGCACAGAAGTTGTCCTGTGGCTGCAGAGGGGCTAATCTCGCCAGTCCGCCACTGCAGTGCAAACAGAAGCCTTTGGAGTAGTCTTAAATATTAAGAGTAAATACATGCATTGTTCGTGCTTTGCTTGTTGCTCTAGTTCTGTAACCTTTACAAGGCTGTCTACGATTGAATTCTGTAAATACAGCTTTTTTAAAAACCTTGCTTGAGCCTGGTTTGGATATGGGAAACCCCATTTGGTGCTTGGCAGATGCAGGACACAACGGCCGGCTGGAGCTGCAGGGCTGTGCCATGGTGCTGACCCCGACAGCTCGGGGTGGGGGTGCTGGGAGCAGCAGACTGCACTTGTTACAGTTGTTAAATTTGCCTTGTTCAACACTATGAGAGCCAGAGAGCAAAAAAAGATCAGCTGAGGCTCCATGGTCAGCCCCCAGGCTGCCGGTGCTGGCCCAGCGAGGTACCGAGTGTCCAAGGGTGGCACGTGGGGAGCCCCTGCACCGCTGCAGACCCATAACCTGCCACAGGTGAACCACATGGTTGTGGCCGTCTCCAAGAAAAAATTACAAAGCAAGCATTAGTTACATGTATAAATATTTATTTGTACTAAAAGTGAGTGTTTCATAGTAGAGCATCAAGGTCAGAATATATTAAATCATGAGATTCATCAGTTGAGGTACAAATTCCAGTCTCATGTCTTTAATAAATACACTATAAAAAAACCCTAGTCCGCATACTCTATTTTAATCAGAGGTAATCAGTATACTACACTATTTTAAGAGAATGTTACAACATTCATGTTTTGTTGTAACCAATTGGATTTACTGCATTTTCTTTAACTGTTTGATTATTTTAGGATGAGAGGCAACAGCACTATTTCACTACTTAAAAATGGCAAATATTGCAATTATAAAGTGGAGTATTGCTTTTGTCTTCCAGGTCCCTGCCAGAGGGCCTGAGTATGAAAGGCACTGGTGCTAGTATAGTTTCGGCTATTAACACGGTCTTTGCAGCATTTTTTTGAGGTATAATACAGCTTTGTGTTCTTCCCTTTGAACATGTTAAAAAAAAAAATACAAAAAAGATGACGTGAAAATAACACACTTCTTACAAAAATATTCCCAATTGCATATGTAGTCTTGGACACTGCACCATGGCCACAGCAAAACAGGGTTGAGCTTGAGGTGCTGCTTGCTATACTAAGTTACAAGCAGAAGCGGGACTGTTTTTACCGAGCGTAGATCCATTTGTAATTAAAACAAGTACAAGGAGAGGAGAACGTTATTTCCATTTCATCTGAAACACACACTGACCGGTCCTGGGGCAGCTACTAAACAAGGACAAGTACAAAAGTCACACAATCTGGTGGCTGCAATAACTAACAAGCGCACGGCTGTCTTCCCACCACTTTCTCCCCTAAAACCTCCCACCCGAGTATGGTGGCTGGGGAAAACTTTGGCGTGCAGTTCCACTGCTCGCCCTCGTGAAACATTGCCGCAGTGAGAGTCAGCGGAAAAGCACAACGTGATGGCGACATCCATGTTGGGGGGAAAGAAATGGAGAAGGTCTGCAGCAGCCTTCCAGCAGGCAGAGACAAGGGCAGCAGCAGCCCCCAGCTTGCCCCTCTGCACCACTCCCGTGTGCTCCAGAGCTTTCTCAGAGATCTCCTGGGCTCCACGATGCCCCCCAGGACAGCTGCCCCCAGGCTGTGAGCCCCGGCATCACCTGGCCGAGTCCCTGTCCCTCTGCAGCCGTGCTGGGGCCAGGCTCCCTGCAGCCTCACAGGAAGGTGAGCTCAGAGCGCCAGGAAAGATTGGTCCAGGTTTTTTTTTGACTGGAGGGGTCAAGCAGGAGGAAGAAAGGAAGAAGGTGACAAGGCTATTTAAAAAAATCCAGTTAAAAAAGGGCATTAAAAAATCCTGCTTTTAGCAAAAATTGTCTAAGGCATGACCTTGAGAGCAGTGACTGGATCCAAGCACCGAGTGCCAGCAGCAACCACCCCTTGCTCCAGTGGTTGCTCCCGCCTCTTCGGGCAGCGCTGGGCGAGAGGTAAAGGAAAAACACTTCATCATTCCTGCTTCGCACAGGGGCACATTTTTATCCCGGTGCCAAGGTCTTGGCTCTGCACCGGGGACCAGTGTGCGGCCCCAGCAGCACCAAGCAACCCAGCCAGCCCAGCCAATGCTGCATTGGGCTTCCCAGAGCTGCACTGTGCTGGAAGCGAAGGGCCGGCTGTCCTCCCCTTCTAGCTCCACCAGGATGCTCCTGGCAGCTTCAAGGGGAGAAGGACCCGGCTCAAAGTATTTCTGATTAGTAAAAAACACTCTGACCCAGACAGGAAAGTCCTACGAGTCAGAATATCGAAAATGCCAAGTAGCTGATCTGCATTATAGGGAATCAATCAATCATTGCTCACTCTTAATACAAGTATTTCTAGGAGAAGTAGCATTAATTCTTTTTTTCCAGGGACTGGTAGTACTCGGTTAGAACTTTCCAAGCTTTGGGAGCCATGAAGCCATCTGGTGGATTTTCACCTTCGCGAGCAAGCTTTCTCATGCGTGTTCCCGAGATGAAGTCAAAATCATCGTGCCTACGGCAAAACAGAGACAGGGGTGAGATCAGCACAACCGGCCCGAGTCGTCCCAGTGCACATCTTCTGCTGTGCCACGGGTGCAGTCAGAAAGCTCCCGTTTCCTTGCCAGCTGCAGGCACCAGTGACTTCCCACGTTGAGTTTACGATCAGCAACAGCGGTGTCCTCTAAGGGAGCTGCTCTTTCCAGAGGAGCTGGAGTCATAGGTAAAACGCTTCCCCAGCAGCTGCGTAGGCTAAAGAAAATGAGACTGGTGCCTGCATTACCTTTTTGGGTCATAAAAATCCATAGCCCTCTTCATTTTGTTGTAAGCAGCCACTCGGAAGGGGATGATTTCCACTGAGGTCAGGCCTGGTGCCATGCTGAGGACCTTCCCTCCCTGCGTGGGCTCATAGAGGTCCTTCTTGGTCTCGGGGTGAGGCATGCCTGCAGGATCGCGCCCCACGATGTAGAAATTGGCCCCAGCAATCATGCGAGCCCGGCAGTGCCACTGCACCTGTGAAGGAGAGACACGAGGAGCACTGAGCACTGAGCAGCAACTGCCCTGGATGGCAAAAGAGAGCTGCTTGCAGGGGAGGTCTGGAGTCTACTGCTTTTCTTCCACCAATTTAGGGACAGAAGAGAAACAACCAGGAAAAAACAAATGAGCATCCCTGCCCAGCAAAGCAGGTCACAGCTCTGCGCCTAGCTCTCAGCACAGCTTGCAGAAGCGCGGCAGCCCACTGAACCAAGCCCTGCTGCGAGACAGCGGCTGCAGCAAGCAGAGGGCGAAGCAGGGAGGGAGCTGACAGCAAAGCAGCAGCGACCAGCCCCTGCCCTACAGCTTTCTGGAGCCGCACTGGGAAGCTGGCAGCAAGCGTGCCCACAGGCTGAGCTCGCACTGCAGTGAGCATCTGGCGGCTACATTACCTCTGTGGGGCCAGCGTAGAGCATGGGAGAGGGGAAGATGGCAACAATGGTTGATTTAGGGTCCAGGACGTGCTCCTCAAGCACCGCAGCGTGCTGCTTCATCCGCCACTCCAGTGGGACGTCGTCGTCTTTGGTCCATCCGCCCAGGGGGTGCAGGAGAAGCACAGGGTTTTTGTAGCCCCTCTGCAAGAGCTGGCACCGCGTGTCCTGCATGAGCAGGGCATGCCCGTTATGCACAGGGTTGCGCAGCTGAAACGCAAAGACAGCATCTGAAACAGAAAGATTCAGAGGGTTACAGCCCTGCACCGAGCTTCAGTCTCTGCACTGCTTCATTTACCCACTCTGTACATTTGGACACAGTCATGACAAGCGCAGATCTGCTGTCCTACCTTCATATGTAACAGACCTTCAATACCCTAGATGGCTGTTTAACACAGGTACAGTGCCTCTTAATTGCTCTGCCAAGTTTACTTTCATTCCACATCCTTCCTTTGGGGCTGATTTCAGTTCCATCAGCTCTCCTACCATGTTTGGAGATGCCACTGGACGCACTCCGCTGAGTTCCTGACTTCTAAAGTGATCTGTCACCTCCCCAAGCTCGATGGCACCTCCAGGAGGGCCCGCACTCTCTCCCTCTTTGAACACTGAGATGAAATGAGCATCCAAGGGCTGGCATCTCTGCTGCTGACAGCCACTGCTGCTGCTGCTGCTGCTGCTGCTGGTCCCCTCTGCTGCCGGGATGCTGTGGCACCACATGGGTCGAAAGGGTTAACATCACACTCGTGGTGTGAAACTTAATTAGCCCTAATGTGTTGATTCTGGAGGAACACTACAAAGGCCATGTCTCAGGTGGCAGAGGTGAGAACAGCCAGGCGGAGCTGCCAGGTGTAACAGATTTACGGGCTCTAATTACACAGTCTGATTTACAGAACTGAGCTCACCGGATTGGGCTGCTCCGTTTAAAACCTCGTTTTGCAGAAGTGCCCCTTAGCCCATGCCAGGGCTGTTTCTACAGACACATCTGGTGCTCAGAAACAGGAATTCACAAGGAAGCGACTGACTAATGGGTGTTAACTACTTCCTACCTCTCAGCCTGCTCCCTAAGGGCTTGCCAAGCAGACCGAAGGCAGATCCTGTTTAGAAACCCTTCTTGGAAATACTCCAGTTTGCAACGATACAGCTGCGGGCTACAAAACGAGGGTGACCACCAGACTACCGAGATGGAGACAGACTGCTGGGGGGAAGAGCACCACCTGCAACTAACCTGAAGGCCATGCACATCCCCACAGGACTTTAAATGCTCTGAGTGTGGAAGGAGAGGACCTGGCCTACCAGGGAGGACTGAGGAGTCACGAGCAGTATGCTCAGCCCTCTCCAGTCCTGTGCCTGGAAAAGCCCACTGAGGAAGCTGCCCATCACGAGCACTGTTCCTACCTCAGGAGACCCCGTGCCATTTTTTGCACTGTGGCCTGCTTCACTCTTCCTGCCCTCCCCACCCCTCCACTCCAGTCTCAGGAGCATATGAAAGCAACCTGGCAAGTGCTGAAGAGAGCGAGCAACCGCAGACCACAAATATCTCCTGGTGTCAGGAAAGATGGGAGGAGGGCACACGCTTCAGAGGCTTATGAAGCAGTGAGCCAGCTGGAAAGCTTTAGAAGTAGGGCAAGCACCCCAGTCCATCAGACAGGTCTGTAATGTATCACGGGGCTCTAATGATACAGCATGAATCATTAGCATTTGCCCTCATGCAAAATGACTGCAGCAACGGTGAGGTTTCCCAGTAAGAAGAGCAGTGTCATTGGTGCTAGCCCAAGGCACTCACCAGCGTTCATTTCTCTGAACTTCTGCTTGAGATCGAGCGGTGTCAGACGGTACTGGTCCAGTCCATCATTCCACTTGATCTTCTCCAGCACGAGGAGCTCTCCACCAACCAGCCAGTCTCCGCTCTCCATCACCATCTGTGAATTACACACTTGTTACATCAGGAAAGCAAAAAATCTCCTCTCGCATTTCCCAGCCTCCTTTGAAAAGCATTAGGCATGATTCTGCTTGTGGAGTGATCTTCCTTTCTAGTTCAGCACGTTGCAGGTCGAAAAAATTACCAAAGCGGGAACGTGAACTGAATGTCATGAGCACTGCAGTGACACAAAGCGAGGCATTGGCCACGGAGGCCGTACCGCTGCGCCCAGCTGGGCACAAGACCTTCCTCTGTCTAAGCTTGTGCTTTTGCAAAGCCTTCCCACACAGCAAGCAGTGCTCTGGTGGTGGTGACACCACTGTGTCGCTCACCCTTTGTTCCATCCTATGCTGGAAATGTTATTTTCCTCCTGGGGCACCACTTTGGGAGTACGCAGCCCCAGGATTTGCTGAAACCTCCTCTAGCTGGAATAATGAAGCTTCCGACCCTATTCAGCACAACCTGGGGCCATTACCCTGCACTGGCCAGCTTGGGATCTCACCACAAGTCTTTACATGAAATCCCTAAATTTGCATTACTGTACTGTCATAGCTGTTTTCTTCACCGTCAATGGTATCATTAACTTTTACAACTAAGATGAAAAAAAGCCTGTTTCAAGAGAGCAACTACCGCTAAATAATTAAGGGAGGTATTTTAAGGTAGGGGAAAAGAATTAGCATGGCTTTGGCCTTCTTAGTTCAAGTCACTTGGCATAGCCTTGAGCTCTCCCTTACTAAGGGATGATGTTCCTTGCACGGCCAGGGAAGAGGTGGGAAAAAATAAGCTGAAAAATATAACCCCTTTGGTGGCTGCCTGTATGAAACAGCCAAATTGAGGAGTAAAATGTAGCTAAAAGGAGCATGAGCCAGGGATTTGCAGTTTCAGCGTTTGGCAGCATCACTGACATCATCACACTCCCAAGCGCAGGAAAACCTCGGGATCTAAGTTGCTGGGTGTGCTAAAAACGTTTGGATGTTGGTACACTGGTGAAGATGAATGAGTGAAAGGAGCAGCTCCACAGCAGCGTGCTCATTTTCTCTTTCAACCATTTGTTATCTGACTGATGCTCTTGTTAAGCAGCAAGTGCAGCACTAATAGTTGCTTGCAAGCCTAAAAATTCAGCCCTTCTGCATGCTTGGGAAGTGGTGGTTCTCACTGAGAACCTCGGAAAGGTTTGGCTCTCCAGCCCCCTGTGCGCACCTCTCATCCTGGCCAGGTTCCCGACAGCAGGAGGGACAGGGACAAACCTACTTTGACGTGGGGGTGCTTGGCACAGGTGGTGCCCCAGATGCGGGCGCAGCGCTCCTCCTTCCTGTGCTCAAAGTACTCGGGGTTCCTCAGGATGGCCACCTTGCGCCCCTTGTAGCTGAGCGCCAGCGCTCTGCAGCCCACCAGCCGCTGCTTGTCCTCCACGGAAACCGGCAGCACGATAGGGATGCTCAGGTTGATAACGCCGTCTGGCAAGAGAAGGGTGGACGTCAGCATCCTCCAAAGACCTAACGCATCAGCACTGCTGAAAACATCCCCATGCCACTTTGGATGGACTGCAGGAAGGGTGGTGGGAGAGGCTGGAGGGGGCACTGAGTAAACGGAGGTTTTTGGAGGCATAAATCCTCTCTTTGGAGAACAGGGGGCCAAATTTTCTATGACAAGTTCAGGGACTCGCCACCAGTCATGTGAATTTATTCAATGCCCAATTTTTGTTTCATGTTGCTAATTAGGAGCTTTCTTAGTCCACTACGTTGGTATTTATTTCAGTGACAGAGATGTCTCAAAGACACCTGGAGTATTTCATTATTTTCTGCACTCTATCTCCCAGAAAGATTTATTCTTTTCCAGTTAGCTTGTTTTAAAGTCTCTGAGAGACTTAAGCATGCTTGGTAAATACAGTCCTGGCAATAACCCCTGTCTCCTCTTCCAGGACAACAATCTCCATTAAGACCACACCAGCTTGGTTTTGCCTGGCAGCATCTCCCACAACTGTGAGAATTCCCTGCACTGCCGTGTTTGCATGTCTTGAACTGACTCTTCCAACGGGAAAAAAACGTCACGTTATGTCTTTTTTTTCCCCTTGTTATCTCTGTACTGTTACTCCTCTATCTTTGCAGTCCATTTTTGATCTATTCTGTGTATATACAGTGAATCTACGTTTGCATGTGTAGTTCCTAATTTGTGTTGTCTCTAAATGCCTTGAAGTTATGTTGATTTTATTCCCCCCCATTTCCCACTCCCCCACTTCTCCTCAGATATGCCAGAATTAATATACAAGAATCAGTTTCTCCCATGGGCTGCCATTCATAAACAAGAACAAATAAATCACTGATTCATTTTGTTCTGATCCGACTGAAATCATTTTGGACCCTTGAGAGTGTTAATTTGAGGATTTTGACTATGATGTAGATTTTTGTTTAATCTTCATTAAAATGCTTCCATTTACTTTAATTCGTGAGTAGATATCATCCGCCAGGCAGCAATTTTCAAGCACCTTCATGAATAATCAGATACTCATAACTAGTCACATGTGAACCAACCTCAAATATTTAAATATTAACCAGTGATCAGTTAATAGAGTCAGCGTGGAAAAAGCCAGATTATGAAACCAACAAATGATGCTGAAGCTGAGGATCTCCATGCTCCATTTTCAAATGCAAGATGCTAATAAAAATCACTCCAGTGGAGGTGAGTAATTACAAAATTACTAGGATTTTTGGAAGACTGGTCAATAGGACACAGGGTATACATGCCATCTTGTAAACAGCTGAATCATGAACAAGATGTGGTTGTGTCTAGTTTTAATAATTTAAATAGCAAAAAATTACAGCAAAAAAATCTAATTGTAGTGATTTCCATATAACCTGAGGACAGTTATATACGTACCAGCTAGAGATTGATTCTTTCCTGGGAGAATACAAACAATTAAGATAATTAACACTCACAGGCACCAGTTACAGTTTCCAGAATCGAAGTGGCTCGGTTAAGACCTCTGGTAAACACCACGTATTGGCAGGCAGGCAGGGCATTCCCTCGCGAACGCGGTCCTCTGCAGCCAGCCCGCTGGTGCTCATCCATCTACATGCGCTGCACGCACCAGAAGGGATGTGCGGCATCACTGCTTTCTCCCCATCTACTTTTAATACTCCTCTTGTGCCAACTGTCAGCATCAACCTGGGATTTACTCCTCAAAGAGTGAAAACGCCTGTTTATCAACCAAGTGAGAGGAGGACGGACTTGCACTGCTGCTGGGCCACCGAAACAGATCGCGGATGTCCCAGGCACAGCTTGCTTCTGCTGCGCTGCCTAAAACATTGCCTGCACCCCCTGGGGAAGAAGAACTGGGCCACAGACTTTGGAAAGACCAGCATCGAAGCTCTCTTTGGCAGCGCCCAAGCCCACCACCCGCAACCTCTGCGCAGCAGGGCTCTGAGGCAACACGGTCATTTTGGGGCACCTCTGGGACCTCGCTGGGCACAAGGGATGGCTCGTAGACTACAGCTCCAGGTCTGACAACAAGCAAATGTACTTTTGAATGCTGTCTGCACAGTGTTTAGGCTACTGCGTGCCTGAAAGCTGAGGAACACTACAGATGCCCACATGCAGAGCCTGCTCCAGTCCAACACGGGCAGTCCTGAGATAAGCGACGGCTTTGCACTTGATATACGGGGTCTGAATCCCCGTGCCAGCAGCAAATTACTGCCCCACATGACCGTGGCAGGACCAGAGTCCTCCAGGAGGACGGCAAGACTCCCCACAGGGAGTCCTTCACCAAGATCCCGAACCCCTGAGGCCGGAGAGCCCTACTGGGTCCACAAAAACCCAACGTGTGCACCCACTCACTGTGTGTGTGGCAATGGCACCTCCATCTGGGACACAGGACAAGCATCTACCACCTCAGACTCACTAGTTGACTGTCACTGCCTGAATATTATTTGCCTCTTCCAGGGATGAAGAGGCCTTTATCATGTTGCTAATTAGTAGCTAAATCTGATTTATTTCAAGTTACGGTAATAGGAGAGCAGGAAAAAGGAAAGAGCCTGGCCCTGTTTCCAAGAAGCAGCTGCCCTCTCCTCCCACCTGAAATTCAGCCTGGCAGCCTCCCCTGGTGGGGGGTTTGTGTCTTTATTTACCCTGGTAGAACCAAGCATGGTAAGAGTTTATAAATATATATATATATACATATATATTTATATATATACATATATACATATACATTATATACATAATGGCAGCCAAAACGTTTCAACAGCACAATGTGGGATGTCTAGTAGGTGACACAGGGCCCTGGCCACAGCACAATGAACTTTGTCACCTTTCGTACTCTTCAGTGCATTTCAGAGCACGGCTTCCCGGCTCCCACACTCCTTTACAAGGGCTTGCATTTAGCACTTGAGAGGAAAGGAAGCTTGCAACACGGCTGAGCACTAAGCTGTTCCGTACGCCTGCCTGCTAAAACACTGTGGCACGAGTATCAGGTCTTGCAGCGTTAACATGAAGCGTGGGAGTCGTACCGTCCAGCAGCGTGCCAAAGTGGATCACTTGCAGGTACTCTGCCTCACGCATGAAGCCCTTCAGCGGTGTGGCCCAGCCTTCGCTCAGCACTTGCACCCACTGAAGATCCAGCTGCAAAACAAACCCAGAGAGCACTCCTGTCACCGGCTTGCGCTGCTTTTCCTTCCCTTCCACTGCAAGAGCAGTCTCACCATTCAGTGTTAAATAGAGGACACATTCATAAAGGGGAAAAATGTGGTGCTGGGGGTCAGGTGCTGGGTGTGATGGTTTTTGGTTCGTTTTTAATGCCAGATCTGCCTCCTGCCATAGCACAACTGCTTGTGGGGCTGTGCTAACACAGTCAAGGAATTTGATGGCCCTGGCTTGCTACAAGACAGAGCAAAGATGTAACAGGAGAAAGTGGCTGAGGATGAGGACTACACTTTACCTCGTCATAAACCATAATCATGAAAGGACACAGCCATCAGAGGAACCACAAAATGAACAAAAAAATGATTAGAGGACTGGAACTCCTCTCCTATGAAGAGAGGCTGAGAGAGCTGGGGTTGTTCAGCCTGGAGAAGAGAAGGCTCCGGGGAGACCTTACAGTGGCCTTCCCATACCTAAAGGGGGCTACAAGAAAGCTCGAGAGGGACTTTTTACAAGGGCACGTAGCGATAGGACAAAGGGTAATGGTTTTAAACTGAAAGAGGGCAGATTCAGGTTAGATGTAAGGAAAAAATTCTTCACTATGAGGGCAGTGAGGCCCTGGCACAGGCTGCCCAGAGAAGCTGTGGGTGCCCCATCCCTGGCAGTGCTCAAGGCCGGGCTGGATGGGGCTGTGGGCAGCCTGGGCTGGTGGGAGGTGTCCCTGCCCATGGCTGGGGGGTGGAACTAGATGGGCTTTAAGGTCCCTTCCAACCCAAACCAGTCTGATTCTATGAACAGAGCAACCTTTAGCCACATCTCTCTGGAAGCTTCTGCCCTTCAAACAGCAAAACAATGACTGAGTCATAGCACAGCATTCAAATGAGATAATACCTTCGTGATCTCTATGGATGGTAGCATGTCTGCTTCAGCTCGGACAGTATCAAGTTTATTTTCAGGTACAAATAGCTCAAGAACATCCTTAATCGACGCATGGGGCACAATGTTCTGAAAGAGAGAGAGAGAGAGACAGCAATCGTAACACTGGTTTTTAAACACACACCAAGAAGTCAGTATGTGAAGTCAGATTTACAAGCTGCCAGTGGTAGTGGTAAAAACAAATGACCTACCTGTGTTCGCAGGAGCTCCACAACCTGCTGAATGCATTCAGACACTGACGCAATGTTCGTTTTCAACACTAGCTCAGGAGATTCAGGCTTCTCATAGTCTGAGTCAATCCCCGTGAATCCTATGGACAATTAAACCCAAAACAAATTTATTTAATGTCATACTCTGTGCCCTAGAGTCAACACCACTGTATAAACAACCAGCAACCATTCAGACGTACTGAGTACTAGAAGTGACACCTGTGACAGTATGATTAGGGAAGTCAAATACTCTTGTGTGCCACAAAGAGCCTTTATTAACCCACCTCCAGAGATTTTCTACGTGCAGAGATGCAAAGATAAGCTATCTGACGCTTTGGAAAGCAAAAGGCAAATTAAGAGCTCATTCTTTCATACCTTTGATCTCTCCAGCTCTTGCCTTTTTGTACAGGCCCTTCACATCTCGGCTTTCACAAATATTTAGAGGAGCATCTACAAAGATTTCAAAGAAAGGAAGCCCGGCTGCCTCATGAATTTTCCGTGCATTTTGACGATCCTGTTAGAAGAAAAATGGGAAAATCATAGTGTCTGCATTGCAACAAACACTTTCCTACTATATGACATTCCCAGGAATCTGACACAGGTAAATTCATCTCTGGTATAGATTTATTAAATTTAAACCAATTCTAATATGGGTTTTTATCTCCGTTCATCCCTTTTCTTTAAAGATACTTTACAAGGCCTCTTCATTAAGCAGGACAGAAGAACTTTAGGATGTGAATAATAATCTGCCCTTTGTTACAAAAAAGAAACTGTTTGCATTGGCTTGATAATTGCAGATATTTGGTATTCTCAGGGAGCATAAAAAACACAATGAACACTTCTTCAAACAGAGTATAGATAACACTAAGGCTGTTGGTTTTATGCCTCTTTTCTGCCTCCTAACAAGTTAACAGTAGGAGTCTTCACAGCGCGATTTCAAACTTCACTTAGCTTTTAACCAATTCTGAACATGTTTGAAAGCAAAAATGCTATGTCAAATGGCACTCCAGAAACTTGTACTGAACGTGTTTAGTTCTGTATACCAGTGGCATTGCACAAAAGAGCGGAGAAGAAGCTAAAGGAGCATCTGATGGCATATACAGAAAGTCCTCTACAGAAACTTCTCTTTCCTAGGAATATTCAAGAGATCAAGGCCCCCCAGAAAAGAGGAGGACATGATGCAGAGAAGTTTACCTTTGAAAAAGGAGAAATGAAACTAGTTATGCAGACGAGCCCAGCATCAGCAAACAACCTGGCCACCTCTGCGATGCGGCGGATGTTCTCCTCACGGTCTCCAGCTGAGAAACCCAGGTTTTTATTCAAGCCGTGCCGAACATTATCGCCGTCCAGGGAATAGCAGGGGATGCCATGAGAGACCAAGTACTCTTCCAAAGCAAAGCCAATGGTTGTCTTACCAGCTCCAGAAAGGCCTGTTGGAGACAGAAAAATGAGGTTCAGGTTTGAGTTCAAGAGTGAGAATGACACCATAACCTAATCCCTCCTGAAATGCTGGCAAGAAAACTCCTTCTGTCTGGAGCTGCTTTAGGAAAGAACAAGGTAGGGAGGTTGGATTCATCTTTTCAGTGCACTGTTACCACCACAGAGCCCTGGCCAACCCTTCTTACTCCAGGGGTGGCACTAACGCTATGAGAAACACTGTTAGAGCCTCACATCTGGAGGGGTTCAGCCCAGCAGAAGTACATCCTGCTGAGCCATGGTGGGACAAACAGGTGCCAAGAAGTAGGGGAAGCTCGAAAGGATGCTGTTGCCTCTAAGTCTTTCAGCATCTTCCTCTTCCTCCTCCTCTTCCCCCTGTTGTCAGCCAGCCACTCTCCTGGAGTGGACCCAAGTAGAGGTTCTTGCCACAACAGCGTGGGGTGGGATGGGCTCCAGCAGCAGCAATGGCCCCTGTGCATCCATGGACACCTCCACTTCTGCAGAAGCAGCAGCCGCAGATCCATGCGAGCAGAACAGGATGGCTGTGCATCTCCTGGAGTCACCAGCCAGAAAGTCATCAATCCAAAGCGAGGTGGCTGCTTCCTGCCCCAGCTCCATCCACTCGCACAATGAGCACTTGCTACTGGCTGTGTCAGAGAGCGGCAAGAGCACCTGGGGCAACAAACTCCTCCTCTGGTGGGGATGTATGTGTTGAAAACTCCTTGAGATGGAAGAAGATCTCGACTTAGCAGAGAGAACATTTCCAAACACCACACCTGCCTCAGGAAACACTTACCCTTGGAAAATATCCTGAGGAGACAGCAACATCTTTTTTATACCCTGTGCATGACACCTGCTATTGACCACTGATGGAGACAAGACCCCGCGTGAGGTGGACTTCTGGTATGATGCAGAACAGGCACATTTGTGCTGGAGAGGAAATCTGGCTGGGCGTGCTGCTGCCTGCGCCTTTGGTTTGTGTAGCACAACAGGCTGAGGGCCCTCCTCTGCAATGTAGGGCACTCCAATGTCCTTCCGTTTCATCTATATAGTCCATGTAACATCCTTCCATATGGTCTCTTAAAAGTCAACTGTTGGGAAGTTAGGAGACCACTGCATATTTCAAAGAATAATCATCAGCCAGAGACGTTCAAACCTTTTGTATGCATGATCTTTTCCTTCGCAAGAAGGAAATTGCCTTGGATAGTTTTTCTTGGTTTCAGAAATGATGTTAAAACAGACTACATGCTGGCCTTCTTTCTGACATTAAAGAGGAGAATAAAACAGAGATGTGTTTTAATCCAACATCCAGCACATAAATTGATACGAAGGCAAATCAGAAGGGCTTTACAAAGCCTTCCACTCATGTCTTGCAACATCTTCTGGCAGCCAAAGAAAATATGAGTATTTAACAAGCAAAGAAACAACTGGACAAGCAAGAAAAAATACAGTAGTGTAAATATCAGCAGAGCACAATGAAAGCTGTTGTAATTTTTAGCAGTCCCTAGTCCTCAAATATTGAGTTTGTCTTTCAAAGCAGAAGAGAAAGACAACACACCAGAAGGTGCACGGAATGAGAAACTATATAAGAAAACCGCAACGGTAGTGCAAGAAACCACCTTCAGCACAACTCACTGTCTGGGAGTATCTCCCTTCCAGACAAGGAGATCGCCTTGTTTTGCTGCTCATGAGGTCACTTTAAACACAGTAAACCTAGGTGCCCCAAGAAATCATGTGTGTGAATAACACATGACGCAATACTTCTGCACCCAGATGAAAATACCTGTTAGCCAAACCGTGCAGCCTCGAAA
The DNA here is from genome assembly GCA_013399475.1 of Chauna torquata. NCBI lineage: Eukaryota > Metazoa > Chordata > Aves > Anseriformes > Anhimidae > Chauna > Chauna torquata. The sequence goes on from VXAL01005845.1 coordinate 42,680, forward strand.
TCCACCCTTGGTACCGACAACTTGTCCTCTCTTACTCCTGCTGACGTGATGGGCTTGGTAAACCACATTGGTTGATCCCTAATGAAAACAGAGCAAAAGAAAGCACTTTTGTTACCTTGCTGCACTCCATACAAAAGACAATCTCAGCCAGGACCCGAGAGAGAAGCAAATTCATTGAAAATCCACACAAGCCAACACTGGCTATTTCATTGTTCCAGACAACACTAAAACCAAAATGGGAAAACAGGAGGAAAACAGGGAAAATGGTGAGGAAAGTATTTGCCTTTGGTGTAAGTTATGTCCGTCCAAGCCAGGAACAGGCTGCGGCCAGAATCAGCAACCTGGCAGGGCTGAGCCGGGCGAGCCTGTCCTCTCCAGCTTTGCTCCTCCTCGCTGCCGCCACAGTGCCCGTCAGCTCCCAGGAAACCAAGCACACCGCTTGCAGAGCCTCAGGCATCTTTATAGCCCCGTTAAGTGTGAGGTTATGTTTCCAGCAGCACCAGCCATAGGGAAAGCCCCAGCAGGAGTGAGCATGGAAGCATTTTCTCCCCAGCCACAATCTGCACGACTGTAGGTTCATCCCTTTCATATCGTTGGTACAGCCGGGGGCCTGGGCTTTCCAGAACTTACATCGTGCTATGCAAATATTTCTACATCTGAAGCCACAGCAGGGAAGTGATCAGATTTTATGTGTCCGAGAAATTTTTTTGACAAGCAAAAAAGAAAAGAGGAATGGGAGAGGAAAAGTTTACTTTTAAAAGTGTTCGCTCAATAGCCTTTTTTCCTCTGCTTTCATTAACATTTTAATATGATTCAGCAAAGGCATAAGCATTCATTGGAGTCGTGGTATTTTGCATGCAACAGAGGGCTCTGCCTGCACAGAAATCTGGGTGACAATTATTCCGTAACAGATGAGAAAGAACACGCTCCTTGCCTCTTCTTTCTTTCTCATTATCCTCTTTCTGAGAGGTCAGCATCCCAGCAGAAATCAAACTCCCACCACAGAGATGTATCAATTAGACCCAGAATTCCAGGCCCAATTTTAATTCCGTTTTAGCTAAAAACTCCAAAATTAGCCTCTTTTTATGCCTGCAAACAAGAGGTGAAATTTTCCACATGCAATTGCTTGCAGGCACGCTGAACAGATACCTGGCTTCAGAACAGTTTAACATATGGGTAATTGTGTCCAAATAATCATAATAACGGAGATAAATCTCGCCTGGCTCCAAGGCTGAACGTGGGCAAGCGCCAAGTCAGCCCCACGACTGCAGGACCTGCACTGGAAGAGCTCTGGGACGGAGCAGCAATTTCTCCAGGACAGGCACTGCTCGTGCATCCCCCCTTGTGCCCGGACTGAAGAGGACTTCAGGGCTTTGGTCTCAGCCTCCTTGGGTGACATCTACTCGCTCCAGGACTCTCGGGTCCCATTTTCACCACTGCTGCCAGCAGAGCAGGTCCCTGATGCCACTTCCCCCTCCCATGCTCATTCACTGGAGAAAAATCAATTATTTGGGCGTTTCCTGGGTTGCTCCTGTGCAGGTCAAAGACTCCTGCTGCTTCTTCCTTCTTTCCAGGAAGCTCAGCCCAGCTCACGGGACAAAGGACACTACCGGTGTCAATCTTGACAAGCCCCAACACCTGTGTGCTCCTGCACAGTGACACACCCGTGCCAAATGATGTCCCATTGCAATAAACCTCCCTCCTCTGCCAGCGAGGAGCTCTCACCAGCATCACCTCTCACCACATAAGTACAGCGCAAAGCAGGAGCCTGCTATGGACCCAGGCAAATGAGATGCTGCCTGAAACGCAGACCGCGGTGCAGACCCCTGCTCCTATGACATAAAGGTGCATTTCTGCTGTTTTACCCCTGGCTGAGGTCTGGCACTGCTCAGGCGCTGTGCGCGAGTGCCCAAACTCACTCCTTTTGACAGTTCACCAGGACTCCGTGCTGCGGTGAAGCTGCCCCAGATGCAGCACGAAGCCTGAGCGGTAACCGCATAGCCCTCCAGCACTCCAGCACGCGGAGCAGGTATTTTGCAATTTGTTTGCAAACCACAACAGAAGAGGCAGATATTTCTGCGTGGAGAAACGAAACCTGCATGTTCCAAAACTCTCTTCTACACCCTTCTGCCCCCTGCGTCAGCAGGAACTCCAGCAGCATGCTTATTTCCTTGCAAAGTGGTTTTGCAAAGCGTTGATCTGCTGGGTCTACCCTGCACAACGGGGACTACGATAACGTCTGCGCCTCAGGACGATGCAGGAGCTAACACATTCCTACGGGGCTGATGTAACAAGATTATTATGTTTAAAGTACTTGCTGCTGTAAATCTGCACTGTGCACGCATCTCGGAACAGGTTTTTTTGTTCACATCGGCATCTTTTGGAGCTTGGGAAAGCATCACTGAGCGCATTTTTGCAACCCAGCAGCACTTCCAGACCTCTCCTACCTGCTGGTACCAAGTCCCTCAGATTTTGCTTCTACGCTCCTGGTAATCTCTCTGCTGAAGAGACTGCAAGACTTCCCCTGCATCACGTGTCCGAAACAGCAAGACTCACGCCAACTCCAACCCTTGCCGTCAGCTGCGCAGAAAATAGAAGAGGCAGAGGGAAACAGGAGGCTTCGCGGGTGGCTGGGAAGGGGCTGCTCAGCAGGAAACCCTGACTTCCCACCCCGTCATCCGTCAGCTCGGGAAGCCAGATCTCTGAAAGGTGATCCAAGCAGAGCGAAGCCACGGCAGCACCGGAAATAAGCATCAACGGCCTAAGAGCAAGCCTTGGAGAGATTTCATTTAGAAAGAGCATACACAGAAAGGATGTTGGCAGGCAGAGATAAGCAGTGGCCGAGGTTTTGTCAGACGCAGGGCTGGCCTACTGGTTTTCTTCCCGGGGTTTTAATCTCATCATCATAAACCAAACAGACTGAGCCTGTGGACAAAGGCCTCAAAATACACCTAAAAGAGATCAGGGCTTCCAATCGTCCTCACGGCACACCTGAACACTGGGCCCCACAGGAGCACGGACAACTTCGGGACACTGATAAGCATTTCTTGCAATAATTCTGAGTCTGGCCACGTCTACATTACATCAGTGCTCAGCCCACCCGCCCTGGCTCACCTCATCCAGGACACTGGGAGAAAAATTAAGATATGGCTCCAGACCTTCTGCCAAGGCTGCAGTGGGCTCTGCCTTTTGCCTTCCCTCCTACTGAACCCTTGCATGAGGTTGACACCCCAGGAGGCACCAAGATCGTACAATCACAGAATGGTTTGGGTAGGAAGGGACCTTTAAGACCATCGAGTTCCAACCTTCCACTTCCAGGGACACCTTGCCCCCAGCCCAGGCTGCCCAAAGCCCCATCCAGCCCGGCCTTGAGCACTGCCAGGGATGGGGCACACACAGCTTCTCTGGGCAGCCTGTGCCAGTGCAAGATCTCAGGTATCTTTCAGATCAGCCTTGACCAAGCCATGTCTCTCCTCACCCAGCTTCCAAGAGAAACGAGGTTTCTTGGCCATCCCCCTGGCAGGACAAGATGCTCCTCCGGTTGGTGACAGCAGGTTGTGGGCTGAGGCGAGAGGCTTTTCCTTGGTACTCCTCCAGAACAAAGAGATGTGGCTTGAGACAAGAGAGCCCACCATAGCACAGACCTGATGGAAGTCAGGAACCATCAGTGTCCCCTGCTCTGAGAGGTGCCACCTCTCAACTTGTGGCATCTGAAAATGTCACCTCAGCAATCCTTAAGTGTTTGGCTGTGAAAGGGAGCAGCTGTGCATGCCCAGACAAATCGAAGGCTGCGTGTGACTGCCCACGTGAGAGGTGTTATCAGGGAGCATCTTCTCTTACCAACAGCACCGTGATGAATGCGCCGTATCTGGAGGCCTCTCCCAACCATGTCTGACATCTATCAGGAGCAGAAAAACTGCACGGTCAATAGAAAATGCAGTAGCTGAACACTACTTGGGAATTGCACAGATTATTTGCCATCCGTCTCTCATTAGGAGTTCAAATATTTAGAAACTCTGGATCTCAGGACGCATCTCTAGCCCCACCTGCCCATTTCCTTAGCCAGCATCCACACGGCCAGGTAACGAATGGGACTCCGGGGGAAGAACTCCCTCCTCGAAACGCAGCAGATCAGCCCAAGGACCGTGCCGACGGAGGAACAGTGCTGCAGCGTGGCGTTCAGCACAGCATCGTGACAGAATGCAGTCACGCCTCCAGCTCCCTTAGCAGGAGGACTGGCCTCGCACAGAGGCAGGTAATGTCCAGCAGCACCTCAGACCCTACTGGGCAAGGCCAGGACTCCCCCAGCATCATTTCTGCCTATAGGATGCACGTCATTAGGAATATAATTGACTTTTCCAGTTAAGCACTTAATACATGCCCTATTTTGATACTTCAGCCCAGAAACCTCTCCAGAAAGAAAGAAAAAAAACAAACAAAGAGGGGCTTTCAAAATGTTTTGAGCTGATCATATTGAAAAACGGTAAAACTGACTTTTAAAATGATAATCAAGCAAGCTTTCGTGTTTGAAGTCAAACACTTGCTTAAACCTACAAAGATTGATCTTATTGTTTAAAATCCCCTCCCAAATCCTGCTACCTTATCAAAAAAAAATCTTTTGTCGTATTAGTTGAATTAGATGCATAAAAATTAAGTTTATGGAACTTCTCCTTAAACAAAAAATTTCTTCTACCAAGGCAATTCCCACAGCTGCTCTTGCAAATGGGCACCATCGAGAAGAGAAAGCGTCCATCACCACCCACGGGGGAAAAACCTGCTGTAAGAGACTCATTTGCTGCAGAAAAGCAAACCTACTATACTCAAAAGAAAAGGAGGAAGAAAGTAAAGATCGGGGGATTTGCTTGCAGAAGGTTAGCTCGTATGATCACAATCAAGTACAATGGAGAAACCTCGGAGTCTCTGAAGTCTTGGTTTAGCTCTTGTAACCCTAAACTTACAGACTTTTCCCAAACTTCAGCGTAATTCACTGAAAAGGGCTAAGATGGTAAGTATTTCAAAATCAGCTCTCTTCTTTCCCATGGAAAAACCCCAAAGAGCTGGAGTTACCCTGGAAATTCTCGCCTGTTTCACGTCGCTGGATCCCATCACCACGGCATGGAGTGGAGCTGGCAGGTCCGGATGGGGAAGGAGGGACAGGACTTCTCAAGCACCCAACGCGTCGCCGTATCACCGCGCTCCTGCCTCCAGCAGTGCCACCGTCCCCCTCTTCCCTGCACGTTTGGACCGCCCAACGCAGCCCTACCTGAGCAGCTGGGGACTTGTAGGATGGAGCACTTGCTTCAGGCACTGATAATACTATTTTCAATTTTTTTTCTTTTTTTTGAAGATTTAGTTGAGTAATGCAGTGATGGGTCACTAAATATCCCACTGGGGTTGCCAGCATTTGCTCACACCAGGCAGGCTGCTGAGCTGGGCTCCCTTTCTGCATCCAGCGCTCTCATAAACCAAAGCAGACCACACGCAGTCCTCGGCACGCTCTGCTTTTGCCGCTTGTTCGTTTTGGCAACGCTACATCAGCCCCTTTTCCCTGCCAGGAACATAACACAGAAGGTCTTAAGGAGACCAGCAGACATCCTAGCTACCTGAAACAAGCAGGCTTTCAGCTTGCAGACAGACGGTTTGAAAAGCCAAATATCGCTAACACACACACAGTTTTCAAGGTGGTGTTAGCCAAAGCACTTTTTTCTTAACCCACAGGAATTTTTGAGCTCTTAGCAAGAACCCTAATTTTGAGTGCCGCTAAAACATTTTTCTTTTGCTATAAATGTGCGTGTTTGGGGTTGCCACAATCAAGTTTTATACAACGCTGGTGGCGGGGGGGAAATCAGGCTCAATATACAAGCTCATGTTCCTGTCGCCTTGCAAAATTAGACACCGATTTCGAGACGGTATGACTTCAACGCAGCAGGCTGGGCATTAAAAGCCGTCTCTCTGAAGTCACCCAGATAAGGGTTTTTTTTTTTTTAATATCTCTGGACAGATGATGTCACTACTCTAATTTCCTTGACCCAGTAAAACTAGTGAATCATCCTGTGCTCATATATTTCCAGCACAAATTTGGAAGGCCGGGACAGATGTTATAAAAAAAATATTCCTGTCTTCTTTCCAAAAATTACAAGGGACATCTTGTAGGGAAGCAAATATTTGACAACAGGAGCATCTTGTCTGCTGCTAACAAAAACAACAACAAGAAATCCTTTCATGGATTCCCCC
>VXAL01005845.1:57137-94962 GCA_013399475.1 Chauna torquata
GCGGGGAGCGGGCGTCTGTGCTCGGCAGCCCCGCGGGTGGGCAGCGACGTGGCGAGCTGAGAGACACGCTGCCGGCCGGCACGACGCGCTGTGCTCGGCCCCAGCGGTAACTCGGTGCTGCCGTGCGCGGCAGGGTGAGTCCCCGCGCTCCGGATCCTCCGGGCACACGCGACAGAGGCGAGGGCTCGCACCGGCCCCGCGCAGCGTCCGAGGGCTTGCAGCCTTGACGCGGAGCGAGGGTGCAAACCTCGAATTCCCCGAAGCCTGGCTGTTTATCAGCTCGGGTCGACTCTTTGGGACTCGCCCTATTAGTTTTGGCTCGGCTGCCTAATCCTGCCTTCAGACGAGGGTCCAGGGCGCGACGAGGCTTCCCCCCGCATTGTGGCAGTCGGGGCACGGGAGAAAAAAAGGCCTGTTTCACTGAGAGCTCGCTGCTGCCGAAATGGGTGTTTGGCTCCGCTGCGCCTCTTGGGTGAAATTCGTCTCCCCTCACTGCCATCCCCGCGATGGCGATGATGCCCGACCTGCTGCTCATGCCCGGTGACAACGTGCGTGTTCAGGGAGAGCCAGAGAGGAGGAGTGGGGTGCCACACGACACAAGTCAGCGGCCAGGACGTCGCCTCTGAAGGGTGACGGAACTGCCAAAAGCCGAGCAGCTCTGTGTTCAGCCCCCCGGCCATTGCACCAGTTTGCTCTGCAAATGCCAAGAGGAAAGAAACACACAGGAGTCCAGCAGCACGTAAAATCGATCAGGTGGGGGGCACAGAAACCCACGCCTGATGGCTTTTCAGAAAGTCCACAACTAACCCGTGGAACTTTCCACTGTTAGAAGAGCCCAGATCCCAGGACTTTGCTGAACCAAAGGACAGACAACATCCCAGTGGAGTAAACGACAGAGCATCCTTGGGATAACCCATGAGCCAGCAGTGAAGGAGGAAACCATGAGCCAGCAGTGAAGGAGGAAACACTCCCAGTGGGTGTGTAATTCTGCACACCACGGCTGGGCTTCTTTCGTGCAGTCTGGGGATGCACAGCCCCATCCAGCATTGCACTTGTCCTGTGACTGCCTCCTCCAATTCCCCAGTCCCTACCCACCCACCCGTGAATCCAGCCCACGGCTGTGAGGACGGCCATGCAAACAGTGCTGTTTCTCCCCTAGGAGGAGATAACTCACTTCTATTCATGTCCAGAAGAACAAGCGCTCTCTCTAGGGCCAAGGTGGATCCTACTTTGGGCATGAGAGTTGTGGGCATCTCCTGGTACCTGGTCCTCACATGACCACCAGCAGACATTCAGGCCCATCACCATAAAAATACTCCTGTTTCATCTCTGCCCTTCTTTCCAGTAGAGTTTAAGATGCTGGTGCCCTGAAAGAAGCCCCTACAGAGAAAAGGGAAAAGATGGTGGCATTTTGCAAAGCTCCTGAGATAAGTGGGAGAAGGACCCATAAAACAGAAAATGGGAAACCACAAGGGAGAGATAAAAGATAAAAGGAAAGACAATGGAAAAAAAATGGAGTTCCTCATATGGAGAAGGAACAGGGCCCAGCGTGGGGAAAGAGGAGCAGGGATGACCTGGAGGTGAAGGAATGGGGCCAGAAAGATGGAAGGAGGCAAGTAGCACCTGTTCGACCAACTCCTAAAGCCACACAGCTATTACAGTGTGATCAGTTGAACTAATCCGCAGTGTAATTCCAGTTAAACCCACAGTATTACATGTGGGATTAACTTGACTAAATAATACCAGGGTCACATTCTAGCTTCTCTCATTTCATGCCTTTGCTCAGATTGTTTTTGTTTGTTTGTTGTTGGTTTTTTTTTTTGATTGTCCAGCTGCAGATTAATCTCCTGCCATAAAAACAATACATCATGGTTGGAAGAACAGACAAACAAGCACAAACACATTATCCATTGGAAAAGCATGTCCTGGTACGAGGACACTGTTGAAGGAACCCTCCTGCAACTGTTGCCCAGCCAGGACACAGGCTACGCCTCGTCCTGTGGAGGACATCTGGAGAAGGACGTGCTAAATGACAAAGCCTGGGAGTGCACAGTGAGTGGAAGGTGGTGGTAAGCTTTCCCTCAAGCGCAGTGGCATCCAAACATTGACTGAAGCTGCTTGGTCTGTTTAGCTGGTGCTAAGCGACTTTATGCCATGCCCAAACCTGCGCACCCGCAGTCAGCATCTCATCTTTTGTTTACATGTGGATTCAAGTAAATATGTTAACATGAGAGCTTCAGAAGTGATCAAATCAATGTTGACCTGGCAGGCAAAGCATGTAATGTCTTGGGAAAAAAAACGGGTGATTATCAATTAACCACAGTTGTCATTGTATTTGTGGCTCTGCTCTACAAGAACACAGCAGATCCTGTCATTATCTCTGATGCGTTAATTACACATCTTAATTTCCTGTTATTTTTCAATGATTTTTTGTTGTTGTTTAGTTGGATAAAAACATACAATTCTTCTTCTAAAAAGGATAAATTTTAAATTCTCATCTTTACACCTCTACCATGTTACCTTTCCTTTGTCTATCTTCAGTAAAGAAAAACAGTCAGAAGTGCCCGACAGACCACAGCAGGTGGGGAAGTACATCTGTTGAAGAAAGAGAAACAATTAGAATGGGTCTGTAAAAGGAAAGGCAGAAGGAGGGGCTTCTGTAATGACAGACCACTATAAAACCATTCTGGTCTGATCAGGGCTGAGGTTGGCAGGGACCTCTGGGTCCATCTGGTCCAACGCCTGCTCAGGCAGAGTCTCCTAGAGCCGCCTGTCCAGGACCATGTGCAGTTGGTTTTGGAGTATCTCCAAGGAGGGCAATTCCATAACTTCTCTGGGCAACCTGTGACACTCCTCAGTGACCCGCACAGTAAAAAAGTGCTTCCTGACGTTCAGATGAAACCTCCTGTGTTCCAGTTTGTGCCCATTGCCTCTTGTCTGGGCACGACTGAAAAGAGCCTGGCTCTGTCCTCTTTGTGCTCTCCCTTCAGGCGTTTATAGACATTGATGGGCTCCCCCTGTGCCTCCTCTTCTCCAGGCTGAACAGTCCCAGCTCTCTCAGCTTCTCCTCATAGCAGAGGTGCTCCAGGCCATCCAGCATCTTGGTGGCCCTTCGTTGGACTCTCTCCAGTATGCCCAGGTCTCTCCTGTACTGGGGGGCCCAGACCTGGACCCAGCACTCCAGGTGTGGCCTCACCGCTGCTGAGTAGAGGGGAAGGATCACCTCTGTTGACCTGCTGGCAATGCTTTGCCTAATGCAGCCAAGAATACTGTTAGCCTTCTTTGTAGCACGGGCACATTGCTGGCTCATGTTCAACTTGGTGTCCACCAGCCAGGTCCTTTTCTACGAAGTGCTTTCCAACTAGGTTGCCACTAGTGTGTCCTGGTGCCTGGGATTGCTCCTCCACATTTGCAGGTCTTTGTATTTCTCCTTGAACTCCATGAGGTTCCTGCCAGTCCATTTCTTCAGCCTGTCCAGGTTCCTCAGTGTGGCACTACAACCTTCTTGTGTATCTGCCTCTCCTCCCAATTTTGAGTCATCTGCAACCATCTGAGAGTACACTCTGCCCCGTCATCCAGACCATTAATGAAGATCTCTTCAGAGGTCCAGGATTGGAGCCAGTATTGACCCCTAGGGTACACCACTAGTGACTGGCATCCAGCTGGGCTTTGTGCCCCTGATCACCACCTTCCAGGCCCAGCCTGAAATACAGCTAGTTTTAGTACGGACTTTTTTTTTTTTTAAGGAAAAAAAGAAAATGTTATTTCTCATTAAAAATGAATGGAAAGGTAAGCAGAAAAAGAAAAGTTATGCTACTACGTATCAGAAAAAATAGCACTAAGTGCATGTAACTCCTCCGTGTCTCCCCTAGATATCTATCAGTGAGACAGAAAACGAGTCAATGTTATCTGCATCTGTTGCATCACTCTTCATTTCACACTCTATCAAAGATATCTCCCTTCTAGGAATTAAATTGACTGCTTATAACCTGCCTGAGAATTTGAGCAAGTAACAAATATTTTGCATTAAAAAAAAATAGATTTTTTCCCTCCTCCATTTCCCCCAGCACAATGCAGAAAATGGTATGAACTTCTTTAATATTAAACTTCTCATATTGAAAATTGAAAGTATATGGCTATTGCCTCAAGATTTAACTTGCATGTGCTTTTCAAGGAAATAATTGATGATATAGAACCAGAAAGTAAGCAAACAAAAAAAAAAAAAAAAAAAAAAAGGAAAAGAAAAAGTCTAGTTGCTTACCTCAAGAGACATTTGAATTAGCAACACTCAATTAATATTCATTAAAGAACCTCTCAGGCTATTTAACGAGCTGTAAGAGCTCAAGCCTACCACAGTTGGTGAAAGCAGCAGCATCACAGCAAGGCAGATGGGGTCAAAAATCTCCTCAGATGGAAAAAAGGGCACTTGAGCAGCCTCCCTGCTCGGTATAAATCAGGTTTGTGAGTGATAAGGCAGCTTTTGGGCCCTATTGTGTATGCTACAGCATTAAAGGGAATATTTTTATTTGTGGGTGTTCTTCACTCTGCTTACAGGATTGGAGACTTTTGTTCCTCTCCTTACTGGGAGGGACAGAAGCAAGTTATTCACTGGGTATCTGCCCTAGTGCACACAGAATGGGGATTATTCAGCACTCCCTTGGAAAGTTTATAATGCCCTGACACTGATCTCAGAGAGGCAATAAATCTCTAGACAAACAGCTCTCTTAAGAGCCCATTGTGCAACCTACTGTTCCACTAACAGGACCCAGAGAGAGGGAAATCTATATATAACTCCACCAAACAGGCCCTGTGAGCAACTGCCTGTGACCTGTTTGCTACACATAGCTTCCTACTCCCAACTCCCAAATCCACTACAGCACCTTCCTAATCAAAAATCCCATCCCAGCATAACCGAAGAAAATTACCCAAAAGTGTCAGTACTCACCCGAATGCCTGCATGCCTGGTGTGACCGCAGGTTGCCTCAACACCCACCTTGACACGCCTAGCAGCTTTACCAGCAACATTTTGTCACTCACAGCCTCTGCCCACCTGCAGGGTGGCAGAGGTGGAAATTAAAACAGGCCACAACCTTGCTCATAGGATGGTATCAACCCCAAAAGTACTGCAGCCTTCAGGTGAGCATCATGGAAGGAGAGGGGTGTCTCTTGCAGTACACTCCCATGTGAAAGATACAAAGGGGGTCACTCTCCCTGATTTCGCATGACTATGTACTCCAGTGATGCCATTCCCTCGGCGGCTCCCACCTGCCCTGTGCTGTACGTTTGGGAAACAGAAGCAAAGGGTGGAGGAAGCAGGAAGGATGGCCATGCTCAAATTTTTGTACCACAGAAGCCGAGCTCCCTGCACACCAGGCTATGTGAGTCCTATGAGCAATCCTCAAACTACTCCACTACCGCGCTATGTCTTCTCTGTTTCATTTGCTTTCCTAACACTGGGGAACCTGCAGATGAAGGCTTCAACTTCAGTGGCTTGCTTCAACTTGAGCGGCTTGCTCATTTTTGCAGGTGATGGAGCCAAAGTTGTATTCACTACCGTTTCTTCGCAGCTTCTCCAGGTTTGGTCGGATGAGGTTCTCCTTCATGCTGCCTGCACTTCCACGCTCCCCCAGTCCAGATCTGCCACGGTGCTCGTGCAGACCTGGTATGACAGTCAGCCCAAGGCAGAACGCAGTTAAGTACAGCCTCGGTAACGTGGTTTGGGTTTGCTCGTCCGCAAACGGTGAGGGAGAGATCGTGCAGAAGACAAACAGCATAAAGACAACTCTCAGGAGGGAGCCCACAGGGGAAATCAGTGCAGAAACACCTAAGAAGGGCAGACTCAGGCTCACCAGCTTTTGATCCAAGAACAAATGCAGACAACAAAGTCCCAAGGGAGGCTGTCACCCCAGCTAATGGAGCGTCGCTCAGTCTCTGGGAGTCTAACAAATTCTGTTCATCAAAATTTTCAAAATTAAACTTTCCACAAATTAACACGCGTAATACCTTTGGCATCAGCCCCATGATTTGTCATGCCCGCAAAGATACCAGCTCTGATAGTGAACTGCCCCAACAAGCAGTTCTTGCTTACCTACCTCACCTTTCACGCATGGCTTTTCATAAACAATTTTTTAATCCCATGTTTAAGTCAAGTCTGGATCTGCAGCCCTAAAACCTCGCTCACGAGACATCAAATCAGAAAGTTTTAAGAACTACCAAAGCAAAGCAAAGCACAGCACAGTGTGTTGGAAGCTTGACCATCAATGCAGGCTGGCAGGACACTGGCTGCTGTACAGAAGCAATTGGGCCTTTTAACGAGAGCAGGAAATGTTGTTTTTCCTCTTGTTCTGTAATTCAAAAATGCAGGATCATCCCCAGCTTTGGGAAGGCTGCTCAAGAGAAACAAAAGCTCCAGAAGTTATAACAAACCAGCCACAGAACAGCCTTAGCAACACCTACTGCTGTTGGGGACTGCTACAGATAGCCAGAAATCCTGTGCTCAGAACCAGATTGCCAAAGATTTCACAATGGGAGTAAGGGGCCCAAGCCAGAAACAAGCTTTGCACCAGCATAGGTCTTTGCATCTTTAGAACACCGTACAACAGTCTGGAAAGCAAAAAAGCACTGCTGTCATTTTGGAAGAAAGGGGAGGGTTAGCAGAAAAAAAGAATATCGTAGTAATCAACGTCCTCCTATCACCCAGGCAGGAGATGTATTAAACATTAGCTTAAGCTCTCAGACATCTTTGCACCCTTCTGTACCACACCTCCTCATCACAGAACAAGAGTGAAGAGAGAGCTTTTAACATGGGGCCATCTTTACACCTATCTCCTCCTCTAATGGCAATGTCACAGCCACCTTCGTGCTCTGTGCAGCTCCCATTGACTGGCACATACGCTGTCCCCTCTCCACCCACACACCTCTCCTGTTGCTTCAGAGCTCACACTAAACAATCTGGATCTGGGATTTCCTGGACATTTTTTTAGTTGCTGCTCCTTGGTGATGCAACTGCTAATGCTCATCATTACACTCTTATTTTCCTACACGCCCTCCAATCTACAACTGACAGCTCTGAAGGTTCCTGGTGCAGCTTGTCCAGCTACTGGGATGATGTCCCCACACAGCAAGCCCATGTGCAGCAAATCCCACAATCATTAGGGACGGGGTGACAATGAACATTTAGCAATCACATGGCAGCTTCTTCCACCCTCCTTTTTTGAGCAGGTACAAATGTTAGTCCCATCCTTCCAGCACTGCTCAATACCCAGATTTCTACACTAAGTTCTGAGAGGGCTCCTTGATTTTTCTCACTGGCCTCTTTATTCCCATTTCTCTTTTTTCCTTCATCTGTCTTCAAAATCCAACAATGCCTTAGAAATTTCTCTACCAGCCCTGCAGAGACCAGAGCAACTCTCAGCTGCATTTTGCAGGCAGACTGCATGCTCTCCTTGCATTTGTACAGCACAGCTACAATAGCAACGGGTGATGCAACCCAGAGAGCAGTTCAGATGGAGGATTTCACTCCAAGGAGCTGGCAACTCAAAGAACATTACAAACTCAAAGCATCATCCAGGCAGGGCAGGTGTGAGGCTCCAAACCACAATCTGAACAGCTCAATGTCCCGATGTGGATGCCAGACTGCGTCTGCAGCTTCGCCTCATGAGCTAGCATGGAGATGTCTGGGCAAAAGCGACTTGCACAGTAGAGGAGCCAGTGTTCATCACACCCTGAGAGCCTGACACTCTACAAGGGAAGGGGGTATTTGTCAGCAAAATGGCAGCAGAAATAGCCAGCAATTTCTGTCCGACTGATTTTCCACAGCTGGTTAGGGCAGTTTCTAGGTCCAGTCATGGAGGAATTCAGCTAAAGCAAGTCTTTGACATTGCAGTTTGTTCTGCTCATAGAAGTGCACTGTTTTCTTTGTACTCACGTTGAATGATGATTTAGTAACAATCGACTTTACAAAGCAAATTGACTTATCGAAGAAAAAGGTAAGGGTCCTTATCATTTCATGGTGTGTCATATTGCAATAAAGATATTTATTTATTGTGTGTAATTTTCTGCTATAGATCCATCACCTTTGCCCTGTGTGATTTCTTGTCCCTATCACAGACTTTGGCCTGTATCCCTACCTTGTCACCTTTACAATTCTGGAATACAGATTTCAATTCCTGAAATGACACCAAAGGCTTATTTTCACATACTCCTTTTCTCTACAGACAGCTGCAATCTGGGCACTCAGGTGAGATTTAAACCAAAAGATGTCTTCTTACAAAAGCAGGTTAGCACAGAAAAAGGTGCAAGATAGCCAGCCTGATATCTTCTTTGTGGATAAAACTGTCAACAAAGCAGTCACGATAGAAGGAGAGTCAAACAGAGACTAAGGACAAGCCAAGGAAACGCAACCTTTCTAGGGCCAGCTAGTGTTACAGATGGACAAGCATGGGCAGGTAGCAAAGGCAATTCCTATCATAGCATTTTGAGGTCTAAGTTCATCCTAATCTTCTTGCAGAGAAAGCAATATCGCAAGGGAGCAACTCCTACCCATCACTCTCCTTCTTCTCCAAACACTGGGCAGTTATGAATACGAGCTCTACAGCACCAAGCACTTTTTCAGCCAGCCCAGGATAAATACACAGTGAACAACCCCATGGTCTTCACTGGCTTCATCGTTCACCTGTTTTCGTTTGTCTTTACTCTTGTGCATCTGCAAGGCACCACTGAATTTTAACTCATTGCTTTAGTCTTGCCTTTTCTCTGTTAGGTTTTCTAGTGTAGTTTGTCACATGGGTTACCAGGCAGGCTCTCCAGCCAAGACAGACATACGTTGCCACCAACTAAGATAAATGACCACACTTACAGAGAACCATCTTACGGAGAACTTTTAATTTATTCTTTTGTGAGACTTCAGGTTTGGAGAACTTGATCTCAAGTCTGTAATTTTTAGAGAAGTCTTTTTTACCACTCTCCTAGGAAAGCCATTGTTAGTAATAGGAGATAAGCTTTAAAAAATTAGGGTGTCGTTATTTACTAGTTGTGAAACATTTTGGGTGCTTTATCCAAACACTTTATTTTTTATTTATTTATTTTCTACATAAGCAATGTCTTTGAAAATGTTTATTGCCTACCAGGAAATACTAGAAAAGAATGTCTCTTTCTTTCTTAGTTGTTTCTTTCCACTTCAAGTCACGAAGAAAACACCCAAGCCCACACTGCCAACTGCGCTCCAGGAATCCCTTAGCAAAGGAGCAGCAAGTAATGCTTCGTCCCATGACCCTCAAACATCAATTAAATGACTGGAACAAAGGGAAACAGACAAAGAGCAATGACAACAAGCACATCTTCAGCAACCCAAAAGAGCTGACCAAAGAACCACGTTGTTCCTGGCAGCTCTCTCCTGGCAGAAAAGGCACACTGCTCTGTTTTGCAGTGGCTGGGCCCAACAGACCCGGTTATACCAGACATCTCATAATAGGCTGCGGGTATGTCTCAGCACACCATTGCCCATTAGCTTACTGGCTTCCAGACAGAGGTGGACCAGAAGAGCAGTTCAGTGGTTCACATCAGCTCAATTCCCTAAAAAGCGTACTGGGGTGGTGGAGGGCTGCTGTATTTGTAAGTCTTGTCTAGGATGGCACTAGATTGAGCAAGTATGTCCTCAAGGCATGCTGCAGTGATCCACTCTCCCTCCCTGACAATCCACCTTTAGAAAAGCGTTAGAAGTAAAAGGAAAAGAAGGCACTAAGCAAAAATGATGAGGCAAGTTCTGCTTGCTGAACAGAGACCCTCAGCAGAGAGGCTTCAGCAGAGCACCTTGCCTGGAGTCACACTGCTGAACCAGCCACTTGATCCCTACTGTCAGTATAAAATAGGGAGATGGAGAAAGAAGAAAGCTTTGTTTATTTGTTTGCTCTGCTTTGTTGCGATAACATG
The DNA here is from genome assembly GCA_013399475.1 of Chauna torquata. NCBI lineage: Eukaryota > Metazoa > Chordata > Aves > Anseriformes > Anhimidae > Chauna > Chauna torquata. The sequence goes on from VXAL01005845.1 coordinate 67,068, forward strand.
ACCTCTGCTGCTTCCCTGGTCTTTCCACCTGGGTTTCAGCAGGCACCTGTGGAGACATTGCCTCAAGTCTCAGCCCTTCCACGTGCAAGGCAGTGGGAACCAATGCAGAGCAGTGGACACTTCCCTTCTCCTACACGAAGGTCACCCCCTGCTCAGCCTTTATGAACCACCTACATCCAAGTAGCCACCCTACCATTATGCTTCCCAGCCTTGGAGGAAAACCTTTTTCTCCCCCCAGCCAGTGACCTTCTCTTCACCCCCAGTCCAACATCATGCACAGCCACCAGGCTGCCACGGCAAGTTAGCTGAGGTCTTTTTGTACCGTCTCTTACATCACCGTCAGAGAATACTGACCTGGGTTTCTCAATGTGGGTTAACAGCCCTTTAGCTTTCAGCAGGATCAAATGGCGGTTGATATTCATACTACAGCAAACCAAGTGGCCCCAATAACCACAATATAGTTAAAAACAACCCTGAAGCTCTCTATTGTCATACAGGACGGAAACAATTTCTCATTTACCATGAAAGCTGCCTCCTCGTGTTTAGTTTCCTGATCTAAAGGCTACACGGGAGAGCTTACGAAGTAGGTCACATGAACCTCTGCAGTTAGCTTCACCTCGTTCGGATGGACGCCTGCAGTTCAAAGAACCACCTCCAGATCTGGGTTTTACTTCTACCTCAAGTCCCACACTGAAAGCTGGTTTGAATCAGTAGCTGCAACACCTCTTGGGGAAAGGAAAAAAAAAAACCTAACACAGGGAAAAAGGACTTAAACTTATCAATAATTCATTTGATTTACCACACCTTCCCTGACTGACCAGGGACACAGGGCACATGGGCTCAGGACAGTCAGCCCGTGTCACGCTGGAAGTAATGTCACTACTGATTTTGCATGGAGAGGTTTCACAAGCAGAAAGCACATACACTACCCAGAGAGGGAGAAAGGGGAAAGTAGAGATCTGCTGCAGGGTGACACATGAGTATCCATCTCACCTGACCTCAGCCCCAAGAAGAAGAATGGTGCAGGGGGAAAGGGAGCACCTGCTGAAATTAGCTCTTTGGGCGCTTAATAATTCCTGGAGAGCTTCCAGGCTGGTGGATCCACGGCACAGCCTGCTCTAGCTCCAGAGGAAAGACTTGCCACTCCGCGCCACACCAAGGCCTCCGAGGGCTGGAGAAGAGCCCTGTAATTCTGGGTTATGTGAAAAGAAATCTGAACCCCGAAGGCATTCCTGTGAAGCCAAGCCTCAGCAGGGCTTTGCATGTGCTTCATGCTTGAGAGGGCTGGAGGCACATGGCCCCAGGCACTGGGTTTTATACAGCAGCACTGGGTGATCAGAGCAGCGGACGTGCAGGCAAATAGAGACATTTCCAGGCATGCAGAATATAACTAGTAGCACTCTGTGTTATAAACAAATCTGTTATACACAAACCCATGTAAAAGAAGCGATCTGTGACACCTGGCAAGAGTGTTCTCCAGCAGCAGATGGGAGCCAAAGCACAAAACCTCTGCAGTGCCACAGAAAACAGTCCTCAACCACACCAGTAAATATAAAAACCTTGCTTGCATAATGATTAACCTTCCCAAAAGGGAAACGAAGACAAATCACATTGAGCCATTTGAAAGACTTCATCTGGAAAATAGAGTACAATTGTGATCATTTATGTTCAAAAGAACTGAACTGAAACCAGAGCCAGTGCACAGAAGAAATAAGTCAGGTGAGGAGGAGAGCCAGGAGGAGAGATTAACAGAGATCAGCTTACCAGATCTGGCAAAGCAAAGACTGAAATGAGATGCAAGTGCTGTCTCCAAAGATACTAGGCAGGTAGGTGAGTATACATTGGAGGACAGAATTAGGACACAAAAGCCACACATATAGTTAGGCTGGAAATCGAGAGACAAAGGTTTACAAATCTGTCTTTTGGCAGATATACCAGGAAGCAGGAGCTTAGGTATTTTTTGAAAAATCAATAGGTGGATAGGGTTGTGAAAGATATTCTGTAAAATGGTGGCCTCAGAGGACACGTCAGCGTACGATATCTCCTCCTCTGCAGTGTCAGAAGAATCGTGGGGTGTCCCTGAGAACAGCACATTGTCCTCCTGACCAAGAGCCACTACACGTTTCCGTAAGCTGAGCAGTAATGTTTCACATGCATTAAATAAACCACGCCTAATCAAAAGTAGTACAATAAAAGAGCACAAAAAACTAGTTGGAGAGGACTAAGAGCCAGTCATTTATCTGTGCTTTGGCCAGAGGTACCTAGTGTTAGAGGAGACAGAGATTACAGATATGGCTGCTTGATTTTAAATAGCCAGAAAAATACCAGAACAATTGATTAAACTCTTGGTAGATGTGAAGGAGCCAACACTCAGATGAGTAACAGCTTGCAATGACTGCCCAACACAAACCACACTGCAAACAAGCCAGTTTTGTTCTGTGGTAGAGATGAAATCTGTAGATGCATGACTAGGACAAAGGCTAGAAAAGCCTTGTAATGCTCTTAGATGACACGGCAAGTGATACCTACACCAAGGCGCAGAAAGCATAGATACAGAACCTGTTGGGAAAAGAGACTTAGAGGATAGTTCACCCTCAGACTGGAGAAAGGTATCCAACAGAGTCCTGCCAAGGTCAGATCTGAGTCCAGTACTGCTCAGTCCCTTCCTCAGACACAGGGGGAGTGCTTACTGAATTTGCAGCTGGCACCGCTTAGCAGACGTGCTGAAGAATAGATGAGAGTACCAAATGCCCTTGACAAACAGACAGCAAGGTAGAGGATGCAATTCAAGCGGGCAGGGGGATGGAGCAGAGGACCTCTTAAAATGCCTTTCTACCTTATTTTCCTATAAAGCCATGCTTTGAAGCCATGCAACTGATGGTTTCAAAATATTCCCTCTACCATTTGCCTCTTGTAAATTTATTCTAATGAACCAATTATTCATAAAAAATTACCATGACTGAAAATACAGGTTAATGTAACTTCACAAATGTTAAAATACAAAACTTTTCCAATTTTTACATAGCCAAAGAGAGGCAGTAAACTGCCTCTAATAGCAAGAGGAAGGAATACATTATACAGAGGATATTGTTTTCTTTGAGAAACAACCACACAACCTTGATTGCTGATACTTTTAAACACTGCTAGGACTAAACCAGAAGGAAATACTCCTGATGCTTTCAAAGGTGAAAAAAAAATTTCACTTAAGTTTAGCTCTTCCTGTTGGTTAAAGCCAAGCGCAGCTGTCCCCTCCGCTGTCATTAAACCCATTAAAGCCTGGGCTGTTCCTTGCCTTCTGGACGTGATTGCTAGTGAACGGCCATCAGTCATTCACATAGAGGGACTCGCTCTTCCCAAAAGGAGCTGGGGGTATCAGCCCTCTGCTGCCCTACACCAGTGTCAGGGGGAATACAAGGGCTTTTCCCTCTTTGTGCATGGATGTGGCTGCTGTGATCTGCTCAGATCCTCAGCATCAAGCCAATTTCTCAACTGAGTCAGGAGGAACACGCTTTCCCTCCATCAGGTTAGCTTGAAAGAAGCTTGTCTTGTTTATTTAAAGCTATAGATTGGGAAAGAGTCACCAAGCATGCGGATCCAGCTGGTATGGGCTACTGGATTTCTGAAAGCTTTCAACAAGTTCCTTACCAAAGTCTGCCAGGGAAACTGAGCACCCACATGATGAGGCAGAAGGTCCTGGCAAGGCTTAATGAAAGGTTGGTTAAGAGGGAGGAAACAGAGGACTGAAGTGGTCGGCTTCTGAAATGAAGTCCTGCTGGATCCCTACTGGGCCCTCTGGATCCAAAAACAACCTGGAAAAGGGACAACGTGACAAATCTTGCTGACGATCCAAAGTCATCCTGGAAGAGAAGAAACTGCAAAGCACCCTAAGAGACCCAGTAAGGAAGTATTTAAACTTAGAAGGAGACTTGGTTTGTTCCTGGGAAGAGCAGACTGAAGCATGGCTGGTGGAGGAAAGTGCCATAAAACACCCTAAGCTGACTGTCACATCCCAGGAGTGACGCGAGGTAACACACAAGAGCTCCACACACATTGACCCACTGCTGAAGGAAAGCGAGGTGCTCTCAGCAGGGGGAAGCCTAGAAAACTAAACATGAACCATCAGTTTGCCCCTTTTCAAGTTCATGGTGCACCCTCACCTTGAATACTGGCAGCAAGTCTGGTACAATAAATATATAAAGGAACAAGATAAAACCAAGCCGAAAATACAAATAGCAATGAAAACGATGAGAAGAACAGAATGATTTCAGAACAAGGACCAACTAAGGAAGATGGGCCTCTCCCATCAGGGGAAAAACAGAAGTCCTAAGAAGCACAGGCTGGATGCAAAGAGATCAAATGTTTTAACTTCTTTCCCAATACAGATGCTCCAAGGACTCTGACGAAGTGCTGGTATTCAGGACAACACAATACTGAAACAAGATCTTTATCACACAGAACAATTTAACAACTGCAAGAATACATGCCACGCATTGACGTTTGCATAATTTCTGACATACTCAATTAACTTTGTTAACTCTGTTAATTGAGCGTGTCAGAAAGCTGTTACGTTTTTAAATCAAGGCTGCTGCAGACATGACTGAATTTCCAGTCTAGCAGGTGGCAGGTTCAAATGAAAGGATAGGAGCTGGCCTTTTGCAAAGCCACAGCACCCGCCACATCCCATTGCAAGGCAGTCTAAGACTTCGGGTTCAGAAAGCAACAGGAGAACCTTGTAGAAGAGAAATTCATTAAGAGCTATACAAAAAGCTAAATGCAAAAATCCTAGCCCTTCAACAATAATCCCTTCCCTGAAGACCAATTACTTGATTTTGTTAATTAAATAGCCACACAGTAAGAGGTGTGCTCAAACTGTTCAGCAGTACACAGGAAAATAATGCTTGCTTCAAATCCTTTTTGAAAGGAATTTTGTTAAAAAAATTTAAAAATCCCTCACCATAAAGACAACGTGCCAACAGCTCAGATCTCCTCTTTTCCTCTATCTTCACTTTAAGTAAAAATCTCTCTTTATCAAACTAATTAAAAAAAAAAGCCCTAAATGCAGGTTAATCTCTCTGTATAAACCTTCATTTTCCACTTACGGAAGCAAACAAGGGAGGGGGAAAAAGCCATATGCCTTCACAAACATCCGCTGCTATCAGATCTGGAAGCGGAACCCAGCTCTGACTTGGCACGTATTTCAGTCAATGAAAATCCCTCTTTAAAAACTTTATCAACATCAGAAACAACACAATTTAGAAATGAAGTTTTCTACTTACTAGACCACAAAATCAGGCAGAACACACGTGGCTCTCGGTGCAGAGGGGGGGATCACATCTCCCTTTTTGCCTTGCTGCAGCAGAAAGGGGTTCCAGTTCCCATCAGTCAAAGCAACATAAAAAACAGCTGGGGCTTCAGCAACAATGAAACCCACTTCTGCACCATGCACACAAGCAAAGCATGACCTCACCAGCACATGGTGACACAGGTGATGAAGACAACAAATTCACAGGAGGAGGAAGGGTGGGGGAAAAATGTCTCCCCAGAAATCATAAAGTTACAAGCTCTCGCTGGCTTGCCAGCTCCTGGACAATTGCTGGCACCATGCTTTGGTGGTCTTACCACTGTGCACTGTTTGCATATGTATATAGTTCTTTTTTTGTTGTTATTGTCCATAACTGACTCTCCTTCGCTGTGGCCAAAGGACAGTACTCTTCGCGCCCGTCCAGTAAAGCCAGGATGGTCTCATTTCAAAAGACTCTGAGCATCACGAGGCATTGCCTCCAACTTCAAGCCCAAGAAAGCCAGAATTCAACAACTGGCAGAGAAACTATTATTTCTGCCATGCCAGCACCTACAATCTAACAGTTGATTATACTAACTTCCCTTTGAAAAGTTAGGCAATTAAAAAAATGACTGTTTAATACATCACGTCTTAGGAAAAAAAAAAGTGTGCGTAGGGGGGTGTTGCTGTTTTGCTTTCCCAAGAAGTAAGTCATACATGGTTAAAGTCATTTCATGTCTTTTCTCATGCATATATTTTAAACAAAGCAGCATCAATTGTTTTCTACTTCAGTCTGTCTTACAGAATAATACTTCTGAGAAATGAAGACAGAGCCCTTGATCAAAGGTGCTGTCAGTCCAGTCACAGTGCGCTTACAAAAGCACTGCATCCTCAACACACGAACACTTCAGGCAAAGCTTCATTTTTATGTACAGCTAATGAGAGAGTTAACAAATTAAGTAACTAACGGATACTCAATAACGAGGATCTGTTGCTAAATACCTACAAGAAAGGACAGGTTGGAAAGTATTGCATGATGTATGTTTCTAATTCTTCTTTATCAAATTAACAGCTTCGATTTCTTACTGAGAGGGTGATCATGTCTAGAAAAATACTACTGCAGCAGATTCTGGACTGCACAAAAACATGTGTAATATTCACTCCACTTCAACATACAGGACGTTTCTACACATTTTGCATGCTACTGTATCTGTGAAACAACTGTCAGGAAACTATCACTATTTTTTAAACAGTGCTTCAGGAAACAAGAGTAAGTTTTCACTCACCTCAAAATGAGGAAGTAAAAAGCTAATTAAGGTATTTTAATATTAATCACCCAGTGATGTGAAGACTCAAAACAACCAGAGACACCAGTGCAGCAACAGCAACCTACCAACTGTATTTGAAGCAGAACACTGCCATGATGCTACAGACTGAGTTATTATTATTGCTCATAAAATAGATGAAGAAAGTGTGCAGTTTTATTTCGCAGCACTAAAAATCCAAAACAAGTTCTCAAAATTCATCCAGTTAGTTCCATATTATCACAAATTCACATCACGTACAGCAAATAGACAGCTCCATGCTAACCAGAATTACAGCAACAGTACTTACTGGAAGGAAAAATAAGCTTGCCAGTAACATTAGTAAAGCTTTAGACATCTAACAAAATTAAATCTATTTCAAATGCATTCAATGCCAGCACCCAAGAACACTGTCAGTATTTTTCATCACCGAACAGCTCCAGTTTGAGCGAAGTTACAAAGGGAGTCTTCAGGGGAGGACTGAGATGAGGTGTTCTGTCCAGGGCCACATGAAGGAAGAGAAAGCATCGTTTTCCATGCAGGGCTTCAGGATGTGTTAACTCGCAGTGCCATGAGATACGGCAGCCTGTTCACTGAGCTAGTCCCAACTTTACAGAAATATTTTGATCTGTTTTAGTTTTCCTTTTTAGTCTACATAGAAGTGTATTTTTGGAGTGTGTGTGGTTTTTCCTCTTTTTTTTTTTTTTATTTTTAAAATAACATGGTCATCCTGAAGTCGCATCCCCAGTAGTAAGAATCACTCAATGAACAAGTGCTTAGCACATATACATGTCCGAACACTCCTGTCACTACAATTGTGCAGTTTCCACATTCAGCCTCTAATTATGCCAGCCGAATGAGTCAGCATATCCTTTAAATACAGATCACAAAGCAAATAGCACTTTTTTCTTCTCAGTTAACTGGTGATAGCCACTGAACATATATCCGTTACTCTGGAGATACAATGGACCTGTACTCCAAGGCAAAATAGGAAACAGCCTCTGAAGAGTGATCCCTGATGAGCCTTGCATGGAACATTTACCATACTATCAACTAATGCAGAGGCAAATGATGCTTCACTACAGAAGGGATTATTTGGTGCTTCCACCTTGTCTGACACATGATCAAAAAAAAAGTTAGGGCAATGTATTCTTCCTCTACAAAGAAGGCAGCTTTATCTTTTAACAAACACGATGGGTAAAATCAATCTGCCACAGAACAGACAAATGGAAATCTTCCATTCATCTCCAGTAGTCAGGCTTTCATCGCTTCTGTTCATATCATGAATCATTGCAGGATGACTCACAAAAAAAAAAAAACCCTGTTCAAAGGTGAATTGTCTCAGTCTTACATCTGCTATTTACCAAACTTTACTGCCTTTAAACAAGGTTTATTTCTTTGCAGCTTGCCTCAAACACGGTCCTGCAATAAAGTTCATAATTACTGTGACAGATGCCTGTTATGATCAATTGACTCGGTCTCAAAGCAGGGTCACGCTAAAAAGGAGATGCACAAAGCTGATATAAAATAGCAGTAAAAGTTATATGCTGGTGCTGACAATTATCTGACCTGTATTCCTCCATGTGTTTCAGGATTGATATTCCTCCTTAGCCATTCGTCTCTTTCAGAAACAGATCTGCAGAGCTAAAACATGCAAGTATTTTACCAGGACATTAATGCTAAAGTATTCACCAGTTTTAATCCATATCTTCAGCGAGCAGAACCATGGTCTCCACAGAAGTCAGTGCACTAGTGAAACAGGACCCAGTGTCCCACGGTAGGGAGAGCCTTTAACTTAAGTAACAACAGCAAAAACAGATGAAAAGAGTCATCACAATGATTTCACTGGTAAAATGATATCCTAAAAAACAGGTTTTCAATTGTTCCTTAACTTACAGATATGTAAACTCAGAAGTGTTTTTATACAAGCCGCATTTAAAGAGAAAAGAACTGACAGAAGCCTAAGTCTTCTATAAAAAAAATAAATTGCAGACTTGGTTTAATTTCTAAATTGTGAACCAGTCCAGGTTTCTCTCTCTCTCTCTTTGCAGCAGTTATGTTCTCAGTTCTGCAGGTGAGACTACCCTGCAGTAAATGAGGGTATAAATGTTTATAGTGCATCCGATACCTCACGGTATCTGCTTATACCACTCCTTCACCCCCCTCCCCCGTAAATGCAGCAGACTATCCTTCACTTTATGGGCTGAGCTCCGGAGTGCTCATTGTAGGGTTCAGGTACTCATTTCAGGAGCTGCCAGCACCATAAAACCACACCCTCATTCGCTTTGGGACAGCCTGTTCACCCAGACATTCCCTTCTAGGCAATGAAGGGATTCTGACCTGACTTGCTGCATTTCAGACATTTCTGGACAATTATCTTCATTCTTCCGTTTTCTCCTACACTGCAGTACTCTAAAGTACTTTCCATTTTTCAGCAGCAAGTAAACCTGCTTTAAGTGCAGATGCTTTCAAAGTTCACCAGTACCTTTATGCAATTCATTTCTTTAAAACCAGCTTTATTTCAAGAACAAGCTGGCATATCAAATGTATAAGGCCCATGTAAGTGATACCAGGTCCAGTGCCTTAATGCTAGCACGAGTCAAGGCTCAGCCAGATACTTTTCACAGTCCAAAGCCTGCCCAGATTTGGGACTAACAATAATCCAGTTCCAGGCAGGAGGGTGGACTGGAGACCTCCAGAGGTCCCTGCCGACCAGAAGCTCTAAGAAAACTGTCAGCATTTGAGGAGGACCACAATGTTCAGACCCCTAACAGAGCCCAACCTGAATGCCCCAGCCCAGACATTTAACACAACACATCTACGGTGTCAAGTAAAAGGAAATACCAGATGGCTGAGAGAACAACTGCTGCATATCCCAGAGCACTTCAAAGGAAAAGTAGCTCTCTCCCACTCCCTCACTCTTCCCCCGCTCCTTCTTCTTGAGGAGAACTTACTTACCCTGGTGGCTAACTTGCTATGCTGGATGGGTCAATGAGGACTAAGAATTGTAAATCCTTGGCCCTTTTCAGGCAGATAATGCACACAAGAACACAGCAACTCCTGCTTTCAGTGCCTGAGTGAGATGTTCACATGGTGCTGTCCTAGCAGAAGATGGAGAGCTGGGGAAGTTTGGACCCTCTCCCTCCTAGAGGCTCAGGAAAAGGAGCAAAAAGGTTCACAGGTTTGGACTATTTCATGCCTGCCAAAGGAAAAGAACAGCTAGCAAAAAGGCAGCACAAAGCAATACTGAATCAGTTCAAGCACCTTCAGCTCTGATAAAATAAAAAAATTGTCCCAGCTGTTTAATCTGCAGCATATTCTTAAGAGGAATGACCTAGGAAATTACTTATTGGTACACAAACATACAGGTACGCTTCATCTTGCATCACATTTGTTACAAATGTTCAGTGACATCCCTGTTACAGAATTTGTTTTTGTAATTCTGCTTATGTAATAAACAAACAGTGCATTTAGCTGATCAAGACAACGCAGGTAAATAACGGTCATCAAACCTGCAAGTTTAGAAAGTTGACAGAGCAGCAGCAAATCATCTAAAGTGCTTGTTCACAACATCTGTTGAAGAGAACTGAGATCAATTTCCAAAACATCCACTCCATTTCAGTCCCTCAAAGTTCGTCAACAGCAGTAACATTAACTTTTGGCAATTCACACTCTTCTTTGAAGTGACAGTTTTGAAGGATGTCCTTGTAATAGTCCTTGAGGTCTGCATAAGTAGAGATGGTTTCATTTGAGTGATGAAACGGCATCAGCTTTTCATTCAACAACATCTGCACTTGATACTCTTCTTTGGAGGTTTTCACTTGATCACAGTGGTAAAGCACAAATACCAGGTTGGCTGCATAAGGCACAATCCGGCCACTGCGAAATTTCCGATGCGCCTGCCTGATGTAATTGTTTGCCCTGAGAGGCTCATCATCTTTGAAGAAACCCATCAGAGCAAGCAGTGGCTGAAGCGTCTCTGCATGCCCAACTTGTACAATCAAAGGTGAAGAAATGGGTTTTGAACTAATAAAAGAAAAATGAAAAGAGCAAAGGATCAGCAAGAGCCTGTGCTTCAAAACAAACATACCAACATCACAGCTGTCAGCAATGAAGGCTTAAAGAAGCAGACTTTGAACTTGTTTTACGCCAATGCACGATAAGAACCTGTTTGGGAATTTCAGTACATTACAGGCTTCCTTGTTTTTTTTAAATAAAAGTACCTGAGCTTTGTAACCTATGTTTTGTTCCACTTTAAGCTATTGCTACTTACACAGAATGGAAGGATTTGTAATCAATGTAATTAAGCTATAGCTATAGCATAATATAAATATGGGAAACAAAGCAAAAACCAGATTAAAAGGTGTGCACCCATACACTCAGTACATTGCTCAGACTTCTGTGTGAGCCCAGTTACTTGTGCTCTTCCCAGATATGGAAAGATCCGGTGAGCACGCTGCAGTTAATATGCTGGTTTGCGATTAAATACAAGGTTTTTAAACAGCATTGCCTCCTCCCATCAGGAATTTCAGAGAAGGGAAGCAAATCTGCAAGGCTTTGTTAACACGCAAACCAAATCTATCCCTTCATCTGATGTGACTGGAGTGCCCTTCCATTGTCTGTGCATGGGAAGGCTCGAGGACATCCCAGTAACTCAGAATTTTTTCAGCACAGATCCACTGCAAACGTGTAACCATTCTCCCATCACGGGCTGTTTGGAAAAACTCCCTGAGGTCTTATTTTATTTTAACCAAATAAGCACGCAGGTTTCACAGATCTGCTTTAGTACAAACCTGTGACTAAAATCTGGATGCTGAGGTGTGTTTAACAGGAATAATTAGTCAGTAGGACTTTCTTTGTTATTGTAAACCCTGGCAGATGCAAAAAGTAACCAAATGACAAAACATAATAAACTATGAAGTGAGCTCATCCACAAAGACAAAGGATTTATTATTGAAACATGATTTTAACTATTCTATTTACTTAAAGTGATTCAGAATTTTTTAAAGTCTTTTTAATAAGCTTCTTCCTGAATTAATCTAAGGTGTGGTGAAAAGAAGCCCACAGACTGTCATCATTTTAGACCTGGAAAGTTTCAAGGTTTTTAGCATTAATTTGGCTAGATTTGAGGAGTAAAAGCCTTTTCAACTGCTGTAATAAAGGGTAAGTGACAATTCAGTTTCAAGATGAAAACTACATCCAAGCACAAACTTATCTGCAGGTTAATTACAGTAAACCCCCACTTCCCTCTGACCTAACCACAACCCCATATGCCTGCATAGCAAACAAATTACTGATTTAACACACAAACTACTTCTCTCCCTGGCGCACCAACACTGGCACAGGATTTGAAGGAGAGTTTTTCTTGCCCATCTCGATGACCACCAATGCTTTTAACTGTGTACCACGCTAAAACAAGAATCATGCTTTAACAAGATACTGCCAATTATTTTTCCCTGTAACACAGTTCAGCTGTTCGGGAGGCATCTCAGTTTACAGGAGGTTAGCCTGAAAACAGCATTCTACCTGTTGGAAGGAAAACAGCTTTCTCTCCGCAATTGATTAGGGTCAATTATAAGCAGGACTACTGCTATTACTGATTCCTGAGAATACCTCCTCATCAAAAAGATTCCACTCCCTCAGCACACACTCCAGCAAATTAAGTTAATGATTCAAACCACTAACACAGCCTAACATAAAGGCAGTTTTTTAGACAAGATGTTACACGTTGTTCAACCAAAGGAAAGAGCCGGCTTGCAGCACGAGGAAGCATCAGCCACGAGGAACATCTATCTGCCCCTTGCTGCTTTTTGGAATCATCTCCAAAGTGGCACTGGGAAGCCCAGGTCGCTGGCTCTAGCATGTGTAAATATCCATTTAGCTTTCACGAGACAAAAGGTGACATTTGGCAGTGCTCCTGCTCACCAACTGCCAATGAAGTCCACCCACAGATGAGGCACGTCTTGATTGGCCTGAAAAGGAGGTGTTTCCTCTGCTCAAACCTAAAGCCTGAAGCAACTGAAAAATGTTTAACTGGGGGACTTACCTGTAGATAAGAACTCTGACCAGACTGGCAGGGCTTCAGGATGAGCTCTGTATGACCTGCTCAGTATAACAACGGTGTTTGTGCAGCGTGAAGCACACCTTGCACAGCCCTGCTCCCTTCTCCTGCCTATCCTCCTTAGACATGCACATACGTATGCGCACACACTCATCCCTTAGACACAACATCACTTAAAAAAAAGAAAAAAAAAGAAAATTCAGAAGCCTGCCTGTTTCCTGTTCAAACAAAACGTTACAACCACAGACAGGTTCTGTGTGTTTTTCACCCCATACCTTTTCTGCACCAAGAGGTGTCCATTCACTGGAGCTCCTCTTACAGTTCTCCTCCGGAACCAGAGGTTCTGCCCGATTTCTCCCCTTTTTATTCATGATCCTCCCCTCTGACTACCTCATTTTCAACTTGTAAAGCTTCTGGATCCTTCAACCCCTTTCTCCTTCCATCCCCCTCCTTTCTTTGTTGCCTCCTATTGCTCATTTGACCAGTCCTTTTATATCCTTCCCCTCCACACACACCTCTGGGGAAGCCTGACTAGATTTTAGGATGCATTCACATCCTTCCTGTCAGCCAATGAGTAGGAACAGCAACCAAAAAATGCATGTCTAGAGAAGACAGAAGGATATTCCTTTGGCCTCCTGCAATTTCCAGCTCAGATGACTGGGCCAGATCTGCAACTGTTAAGCCCAGCGAGTCTGATAAGGTCCTTCCACAATTCTCCCCAGCTGGAACAATTTGACTTATATTACTTTTATCTTGAATAAATGTGCTGTATCTGCAATGCTACTTAACTTCTCACCTCTTTTTCCCAGTCATTTACAACATGCTGAGCAGCCCAGATCCTTGCAGATCTATCTTCACCAGTGACCTTGTCTATCCCTACCCTCCATTTCTTGCTTTTTTTTTTCAGCCATGTAATGATCTTCTCCCTTAGCTCCAGGCTGCTTGACTTCTTTGGATAAGGAAACCTGTTGGAAGATTTTTTTGGAACTCTAGACTGCATCTCCCAATGCTTGTTGATCCTTCCCCAGAGCTCCAAGAGATGTTTGCCTTTCAAAGAGCCATATTGACACTACTCTGGTACATCACACTCATCAAGGTGCTTTTTAATGCTAGTTTCAATTGTTATTTCCACTAGACTGGCCTGTAATTGTGATTCTCTCCGGGAGATGCTTTTTCGTTTATCCTTTATTTGTTTTTAAATCACCACATCTGCCAGCCCACAGAAGCTTCTTGGTTGAAAACACTGCACACGTGCTGTTATTTCAGCCATTTCATTCCAGTTCTCTTAGCACTCTTGGGTGAACATCACCCAGCTCTAGCAACTTGGTCCATTTTCATTTTGTCCCAGATGCGTGCCCTCATACACATGCCTGTTTCTAAAGGTGGTTGTTCGTATCTTACAGTTTACTAAGCAGGGAAGTTAACAGTGTACATATGCTGCTAATGCAGGGTTACTTGCTCCACCAGGACTGGATTTCACCACCACTCCCCAAACGTCAGACATGCTAAGAAAAACATATTTAACTCTGTGGCCAGCCATGCTGGCTTTACAGCAAGATTTGGCTTTACTTTCCAGCTGATGCTGGCAGGAATTCTAGAATGGACGTAAATCACAAAAACACAGCTAACTTCTTGTTTCATTTTGTTAAACCAAACAGCAAAACATACACTTCCAAAACAGGAAACAAGTTACAGCATACATACTTACACATACACATGCATCAGAAGGAAGTTTTAAAGAACAAGGAAAGAAAATCTCATGAAGACAAAACATGGAACAAACAAGGTGGTCTTGCTCGCTGTAATTTGAATGATTTCATCTCCTTTCATCTCCCAAAATCCCCACGCTGACAAGTCAGCCACTTGGGAGATGAAACAAACCTCTCCCAATGACAGCCACCCCACCATATTATTTTAATAAGGATTGAAACGATTTCCTTATATGATGCAATTCTGCATTTTCAATAGCCTCTTCAACACAGCGTACTTGAAAACCTCCTTGGTTTCTCACCAGCACTGGATATTTGATTTCTATCTAGGACTACTCAAGCACTCCTTGTTCAGTCTTTGTGGTCATGACTCCAGTTCAGACTGAGGTTTCATACCATCTAATCATAACAATAAAAATCACCATCAAGGTTAAAACAGCAACAGTAATATTTTTAATTACGGTGAAATCAGTAAAGACTGCCTCTTTGGAGCACGTGCAAAGTTTATTGCTTCCCAGACATTTCTGATAAAGTCAAAACGGGAGCACATAGCGCAATCAACAGAACACTGATAAATTCAGAACAGTAGCACAAGCTAATAAAATTCTGAACCGAAGGCCTGAGATCTCCAAATTCAATCTTCTTTATGATCCATTAATGACTCAGCGTTACCTAACAGTGGCAGATAAAGTTCTCAACATCATACTCAAGCAACTGCTAATGATACTCCAAGTCACTTTTTTTCCCCCTTTACTGCAGTAGTAAGTGACTTGGGAAGGCATACTGATCAACAGGAAAAAAATCTCATTTCCAACTTTAAGGTGAGATGAAGAGACTGTGCACAAAACTTTGCCATAAAATATTAAGAGCTTGCCTGAAAGTCATTGCTAGTGATGGGTTTCATATTCATTTTATGAGGCACTTCCAGTGGAGCAGAAGCGGCTCTCACTGGGCAGAACAGGAGCAAAGTTCTTTCATGAGATGTGGGGACTTCAGCTGCTGAACTGCCCTCACCGTAACCTTGGAAGTAAATCTGACCACAGCTGAAAATGCAGAAGTCACTGAATATTCTTCAGCACAACCCCGAAAACTAAGTCTAGCCATCGAAAAAAAAAAAGCCCTGCGGAGAATCATGGACGTGGGATTTATCATTCAGGCAACTTCCAGTTCTCCTTGGTCTCTGCAGATTTGGGTTTAACCCTGAATCTTCTGGATCAGCACACCCATACTCAACACTATGTTGTTCCTACTATTCTAGGACTTCTGAAGGACCTTAGATATGGAAGAAATGACCTTTCTTATAACCAAAGTTCATTTCCTAAGCACTAACGTGACTTTCGGCTGGAGATAACCCAAACCCGAAGAGATAGTGGGATAAAAAGAAATATTTCCTGCAGCAACACTTAACTGGCCAACCTTCAAACCTCATGTAAAAATCTCCCCAATAACTTCAAAGAAGAGAAGTTTTATCAACTGTTAAACAAGAAAGCTTAGACCACATTCTGTCCTTATCCCACCCCAACACAAAAGCCAGGATGAAGGACTCAACCCCCTCTATTTTCAGCTACGGGATGAATTCTCCATCCCTTCCGCCTCCCCCAGTGATTTATTTCTGGAAAAAACAGCTGGAGGAACCCTGTATCTGCAAGGGAACAGCAGAGAACAGGCAATGCAGGGGCAGTGGTGGGACTCGGTGACAGCAGAAATACTCAGAGGTGCTGTTCTGAGTGCTATTACCAGCTGGGAGAAGAAGAAAAATCTGTCAAATGGTGTTAAGCCCTCGTGTATTAAAACTTCACCTTAAATAGTAGAACAGACTGCTGTGCTCATTAATTTTCAGAATCAGTACTAACACAACACACTACCACAAATACTGACGAGATGAACATTTGCTTCTTGTGCAGCATGGTTGTACATGAGATCCTTCATGGCAAAGGCAAGCTTGAAAAGCTGACAAGAGTGCTCAAAGCTCATTTAAAATCCTGATTAAATAGCAACAATCCCACAAGAGTTAATCACCCAAAGCTACCTAGGCTTCACTGCATTTAACTTCAGAGCTTCTGCAGTTTCAATGCTCCTTTCCAAATGAACCCACCTCTCACCTTCTCAAGGACCTCTGAGATTAAATGCATTATGGCAGCAGCAGCGTAATGATGCTAAATACCAGCATATTAGCTGCCAAGGTTTTTTTTCTGCTTGTTTCTGAATTCCTCAGATAAAAGGCTGTGACTCTGTAAAAAATGCTGAGATATCTTTTTAGAGCAATTCTGAGTAAACAAATACTAGGCAATTAATATGAGATTAAGATTGGAAAGGCATAAACAATACTTTAAATGCCCAGGTCTAGGCAGATAGATAAAAAGACACACTTTTCCAGGGAAGGTCCCCTGGACTGCCCCAGTATCTGAGAGAAGTCAGCAACCATGCACACGCTTCAGAAATCCAGGCACAGGGATGCTGCTGAACACGCTGCAAGCACCTACAGAGACTTTCATGTCTCCACCTGGTTTCCCCAAAGCACATCAGAAGCCCCATCTTTGAAAGACGAAGCTATCAAAAACAAACATGCAATATGGTATGAAGTGCCTAGGCCGAGGTGTTGGAGACGTTTACAGTTTATTAGTGAAAGTCATCCCATTTCTCTGGTTTTCTGAAAATGAAAACAAGATCTGAATAGTTTTCAGGTGTCTTAATGTAAGCTGTACAGTCCATTCACCTGCAGAGCTGACATGCTGCTGTGGGAAAAGAACATCCTATACCAGCGATGAGTTTGCCCAGCACACGCACATGCCCGTTCTCTCTGAATGGACATACTGAAGTCAGGCAACTCTTTTTTGGTAAGCTATGTATTCACCAGCACCTCTGACCTGGCTCTGCAAGGGCCACCTCACACCTGACAGCAACCTCAGCTCATGCACGTCTGGCTACAGACTGCCCTGCACTTCAATTAATGCAAATCCCACAGCTAAAACGTTACATTTACGTGTCACAGCCCCCTGCCATTGGGTGGGTGACCGAACACACCGGTTTACAGCCCCCAGCAAGGGCCGCAGGACGTCCTGAACCTGCTGACGCACCCAGAGAGCCGAGAGCCTGCACTGCAGAAACGCGCAGCATCAGCCGAGGAGTTTTACTGAAAGAAATAACTGAACAGTTTGGATCCGAGCAATGGGGTTTTTTAAATGCAGAAATATTGTTTCTCACGAATATGTGGAAACTTTTTGTTCTGTTCCCTTTGTACATATTATAAAAAGACAGTTTTGAGCAGATAATTGTTTTCAGATCACATTCTGAATTGCTTTATACCGAGTCATAGTTTTGAAAGGAGCAATTAGGGCACAGTATTTACTACTGAATGATTACAGAAAAGTTATCAATTGTGTTGTGAACTGACCTGCAGAGAGGGAGGGAAGTTACAGAGAATAATAAAAGCCACCAATAAATTGGCAAACTAACCTGTTTACATTATAGCTCAGCCTGGTATAACTGCAACGATCACCTTCAATCTTGAACTAAGTTCAAATTCAATTCTTTTTTTTTTTTTTTTAATACCTAGAACCCACATGCTCTCAGAGGAAACCACCAAATACTTTGCAATGTGTATGTGCAGCTAGGTTAGTATTTTGAACCATTAGCCACATACTTTAAACACTGAGATGGCTCCGCCAAGCATACCTCCCAATTTCAAGAGCCTCCTAGCAATCCATTCGGACAGTACACACGATAACAGGTATTTATGTTCTCTTTCAGGAACAAGAAAGGCAGACTTGTTAAACATCTGAAGCTAGAAGAAAAAGTGGAAAACGTGTTTAGTGAATAGCTGATATCCTTAAAGTGTACCACAACCAATTTTTCAAACCCACCCATGCTCAATTATGTAGCTGCTAAGGTCGCTACGTTTCTGTAAGATTAGCAGCTTCGTATTGTATTAGCTACCAAAACACTCCGATTTCTCAACAACATGCACAGCTCCTGTTGGCAGAGCAATACTCACACCTTCTAGCCTACTGTGAAGCTTGGCCAACAGATTCAAAAGTTGCTGGGGCAATCAAGAGGGGCAGATGAGATTCAGCTATGGTTATTCCTACCATCAGCACCATGTTAAGAGGGAAAAAAAAAATTCTAATAGGTTTTGGTCACTAACTGTCCACAACTTGCACAACTCATACTGAAGTGAGAACATATCAAATGCTTGAGGAATCATCCAAAGCAACAGCAACAAAATGCTTCTCTCCTAATTACTATTTTGATGTTCTCCATCTATCCTAACGTGTGTGGGTCTCCAGATGCCGCTCTTTTCACTGTCTGGAGACATGCTGGGGCCCACAGGTGTGCCACAAGAAACTCTAAGCTCCTTCCAACATAAGGAGCATTGATTGCTCCTCTATATCCCGTCGTGAAAGCTTGCCTGAAAACCACAGCTCTGGGAAATTCAACAAATCACTTTAAACAAATGCTGACTGGTAAGAGCAGCCTTTCGAGGCTTCTTCCAGAGCAGCACAATGGGAAGTGAACATGTACATACGCGTTGCTACCTGGCAGTTTTGCTCATATAATGAAGAGTAGGGACACTTTCAATAAGGCTTCAGAAGGGAAAAAAAACCAACAGTTTAGGGAAAAGTATTACCCCACTGGCTTCTTTGCCACATAGTTGCATAGTCCGATTGTGTTTTCTGTCCAAAACAGGCAGGCTTGGGAAGAACTCAATTCTTCTCTCTTCATAGAAATAAAGCGCTTTATGCACTCAGACAACTGTCCGAGTATGCCACTTCAGCACAACTCACCTGGTTTAACTTTATAGTCAACTCCTATGATGCTTTTTTTGTGTAATTAAGAAAATTTTTAAGGAAGAGAGAGTCCTGGCCCCCAACCTCTCCCTAGGAATGTGACCACTACGTTTCCTTACAGACAGGCAAAAACGTATGGAGGAATGTGGTCCTGGAAGACCCTACTGCATTGGTGGTAAGGTCTCAGGGAAAAGATGTTTTCTACCAACAAGATGTTTTAACCTTTATTGGACATTTACATTTTATGGCTGCTGAGGGTGCAGAAGAATAGGGTCCATGCATGGGTGTGCTAACAGCAGGTGGTCACTAACACAACTACCAATAAACTCAATATCAGGCCCAAGTTCCCGAGCACCGACAGGTATTGCAGTATCTTTCCAGTGGCCCTCTGGACGGGGACAGCTGACAAGAGCAAGCATATACTGGAAATCCCTTTCACAGCCCTCAAAGCCGCCTTGCTGTACAGCAAGACCTACACAGCGGAGACTACTGCTAGTTTAAAACAACTGTTCTAATGGAATGTATATGATTAAAGATTCTCAAACGTCCGAAAGTTTGTCACTGCAAATTGATGGTGGGACTAATCAACCACAGGCATTTATTAGCACTGTAGATACGTTTGTATAAAAAGCATCCCTAAAAGGCTGGCAAGCAGGATAAAAGTCAGATAACCCTGAGCATCTGAAATGACACTAGTCATTCATGTACAAGACATTAAAGCTGTAACTCAGGTGCCAAGCAAATAACAACTCTCTCATAGTCTTACAGTCAAAATCATGAGAATTGGAGAGATTTTCATCATTTTCTTAAGGGTAGACTAATCAGCAGAAGATATTTTCCCCAGAAGAAAGAAGAGTGAGCTTTAACAAGGCAACTAATTAGGCAAATAACCAGAAGACTGGTGAACAATCAGACTGCAAGGTCAAGAAAAGCTTCAAGGAAGAAACGGGGTTACAGCAAAAGCTCTTTTTTTAATTCAGCTGTAACTGGGAACAAAAATAGGACAAAGCTACTAAATATTTCAAGTATGTAATAAAACGCAGAGCTGCCAACACCGTTCTCCACGGCCCAGCCTAGAGCAGAACGGCAAATTCAGATGCTGTAACCTCTTGCTGGAAAAGAAATACTCCCCCTTCTGCTTCTGGATAGTGCAAATTAAACTTTCAGAAAGGCAGGAGAACTTGGAGCAATGAAAAGGTTCTGGAAGTAAAATTGTTCTTCTTAGTTTCAGAACAAAACAGAGTACAAATCAATGTTAGACAGCTATATGAGACATTTCATCAACGCATAGGTTCATCTTCTGAGCAGATGTATTTAATCTGTTGCCTTGAAGTTGTGCTATACCATTAAAAATAAAAAGCAACTCACACATGCACAACCAAGTATTTTCTACTGTTAAAAATGCAGGCATATTTTTCATTAGCATGGTTTCTTGTTCTCAGCTGTACTCTCAAATTGCCACGGGACCCTGGATAAGTCTCTCTCCCTAGATGAAAAACCATTAGTTGCACCTCCGCTTTCTAGATCACAAGAGACACAAGCTGTTCTACATCTGCAGTGGCAGATTTCCACATATTTTTCAGTGCACCGGGTTATCTGATTCAGATTGCGCACAAGTCCTCAGTGCTTTAAGACTGCCACCTGACGTTGTGGGATGGGGTTACATGCTCCTTTTGTACAAGGCAACGCTCTTCGGAAGCTTTCAGTTCCCACTTAGGAAGAGATTTGGTTAACAGACTGCTCACCCAGCTTTGAATTCTGTAAGATTTTTAGGGTCCCCGTTCTTTACATACATGCGAAAACTCCCTACCTGCTTCTCTCTGGGGTTGCAATACAACACAGGAGACTGACACGTTGCAACCGAGCTTCTACGGCTGAAGCTGAAAGGCAGGATGAAGTTACCTCAGTCCTTTAGTACTCTGCCTCTAACGCCTGCTCTTCCCCCAGGAGCCTGCTCGCCCTTGTAATTTAGGGACTGCTGATCTAGTTCTCATTAAGTCACAAGTGCCGATACGGATTTTGTCAACTACAGCTTTTTTATCATTATTATTAACCTTACAGGGACATCTTACACAGTTAAGACAACACATCTACCTTCTAACTAGTGCACGTAATTTAAGGATTGAAAGGCTGTCAGTGTTCAAGGAGCAAATACACTAAAAGCAAACAAAATCGGTCGTTCTCCTTACATAAGTCAAGCTACGTTAAGTTATTTTTTACTTTTCACAAGGCCGGAGGGGTCTTAAGAGTCTTGCTTGTCTGCTTTTAACCTGCACTTCGTCTTCTCATTCCCAGTTCTTATTTTCTCTGTTCACAGAGACAGACACAGCATACGACAGAGGCAATCACAGCAGTGTGCTTGTCAATCTGTTCACAGCTGGATGTTAATGACCTGTGGCCTAATGCATTTTTTATTTAGCTCCCTAGTAGGCTGAAGAAAGGATGCAGGGAAGGTTTATTTAAAGGGCAATCTAGCATAACCACAGCTTTGACTCCCCACTATCAAAACGAGAGGGATCACCGACTCTGACAGCCTCAGATTTCCAAACGCCAGCACAATCATCTGACAGCGCGATGTCTTACGCCAGCTTGGCTGCAAGAGGTTGCCATCACCAGCCACTTCCTGCTGCCCACCTTCCCCTCACAGCAACTAGTCCCCAAAGCCAACCTTATTTCATGCTTGCAACTGCCACATTTTAACCCGTTCATGGCAAAATGAACAGGGTTGTCTCCTTTGTGCTGGTTGGTGCCACACTCAGAAAGGTCCCTGCCCCCCGCTGCCACGCAGTGCAGCAGAGTGCCACAGGCTGCCCTCACTTCCAGCCCCATACAGCCCCCTTCCTGGTGCTCACACAATCTTTAGAGCAGGACCAAGGCACCAACGCGGACGCTAGCGTTGCAAAAACCTGCACATAAATCTCAAAAGGTACATTTTCAACTCTCGTTTACTAAGCCGATACTCTGTTAAAAAAGACACGTCAGTCTGATTTTCCAGGTGAATCCCAGAACCAATTAAGGTAAGCAGTACTTGGATCATTTACCTAAGGAGAATTCCACTTTAGATGAAAGAAACCATGCCATGTATCAAGCATGACCTCCACATTCCTGCAACACTCCGCGCTCCAGAGATCAACACAGAGCATCTCTGCATCCAACACTGAAGCGCAGCAAAAAAGCCAAGAGCTTGAGAATCATGCTTCAATAGACTCAATACACAGTTCTTCTATCATTGTTGATGTCTAACTTGGATCCTCAGTTGGCAAACATCCAAAAGAAAACAACTTCTTTGCAGTCCTCTCTACTATGAAACGATCAGCATCACAGAACGGTTGAGGCTGGCAGGGACCTCTTGGTCCATCTGGTCCAACCCCTGCTCAAGCAAGGTCACCTACAGCCATCTGCCCAGGACCACGTCCAGGTGGCTTTTGAAGATCTCCAAGGAGGGAGACTCCACAACTTTATGGATCATTCCTCTGATCCAAAATGTGAATGGTACTTCTAATTTCTATCTGCCAACTGAAAGGGAAAAAAAAGTGCTTTCTAACGTATCAAGTAAAAAAAAAATACATACAGCCTCAAATATCAGTGACATGCTTTTGTTTCTGAAATATAAAAAAACATTAATATATTTCTGCTGGGTGTTATACAGATCTACTTTAATACACTAAATTTAGAAGTAAAGTCCCAAGGACGCGAGGAATGCAAGAACATCCACACATAATTAACGTTTACATACCAATATCAAGGCTGCATTTGCTTGTTATTAGTTACTCATAAACCAATTCCTACAAACTATTTAAAGGTACAATATTTATACAATCCTGATATGTCTTTGATTTTGTGCACTTTTGTAAACATTTCCACACTTATCTGCTGAGGTACGAGTTCATGTGGTTCATGTGGTTGATCACTAAGCTATGAATTTGTAATTCCTCTGTTTGAATGACAAACATTCACACAGGTTGTAAACTAATCCTCATATGAATGCACTGTATTTAAGCCTGAAGCAGCTCTCAAAAACTGTACCAACAGCACATGAAAGCAAATGCAGGTAATTCTGTGCCATAAACATCTCAACCTGTAATTGAAGCCTTTGCTTTCTATGCTGTTTTCTCCACGCCATCACAGATCACTGCTGACTGATACTAGCCGACAGGAGTAAACAATACACAAAAACAGCACAGGCATCTCATCTTTAATGTTTAAGGAAACGTAGGGGCGGTTATATCCATGGCACCAGAAAGGCAGTTTTGAGGGCTGCACAACTTAGTGGAAGGAGTCTATTGCTATTCTTCCTCCATTGACACAGAATGACTGCTGTCAAATCACGTAAGTAGATGAATACAAACCACTTTGTCAGACCACCATCCTTTGAAGACACTTGCCTGTGATATCTTCAAGCCTACTAATAGTTACTTGCAAGGTGTAACATCTTGCTACGCTTACGGTGTTGTTCCCAAAGGGCAGTTCTGCTGTAGAAGAATAAGGATGTGAAACTAAATATCCAAGAAAGAGTTCTTGGACTGGCTGGCTAAATCACTGGCTTTAGATTCATGCAACAAATCAAGGCATTTACAACAACTTCAGGACTGAAGTGTTTTTCTCCTGTTTCTGTAGGTCACTGAGCATACCTCCTGAAGTTTGCCCTTCTGCAGGTACAAAGAAGTAGGCATGACAAGGCTGGTTGGCTGCTACAGATCAAGCCTGGTGGATTCTGCAACAGCTAGCTCTGGTCTAGAATCACCTAGAATCACTGTTTGGACTGATCTGGAATTCAGTACGTTTAATCTGAACAGATTAATAGCACAAGAGACTCAAACCAAACACATGCAGAAAGAAAGCAAGATTTTCACAGTGAAGTGCTTGAGTAACCAGAAGACAGAACATATCATGGGGACTTTTCCAACCCAGAGTCCCCCCATTTTCACCACAAATGTTTTTTTTTAACAGAGACGTTTTAAACAAAAAGTTCATTGTTTTAACTCAATGGCCAGTCCTCAGGCTGTGCAGGAAAAGAACACCATCGTCAGACACAGTAATTGGCTGTCCCTTGAAGGCCTGCCTGAATCAATAGGTTAAAAGGTGGAAACAAATTTGCTGGGCACAAGAGCATCAATGGAAGAAAAAAAACCATACTCTTTACAGTACATACTGCTCTATGAAGGAGTTGATTCTCTCCATTACAAATCCTCTTAACCCAAACTCTTCAAACATTGTTATGTTTGGAAGTGTTTACCTTCTATTTGTATTAAATCCAACTCAGCATTGACCACAGAAAGCCTGCAGTCAACACAGAAGTCTATTTTCTATTTTAAAAAAAAAAATTTACCTTTTGCTCTCTTCCACCGCTTTGTCCAACTGCAGGAAGATATCTTGGAATAAAACGCAGCTGGAGCGGCTATTGATGTCATAGCCGTATCCCCTCTTCCAGTATTGCTTCAGGTCATTCAGGTATTCCAGTACCTAAAGTTACACAGTTTACAAGTTTTTACTACTGCACAAAGTGGAAAAAACCACAACCTGGAGCAATGATGCTACCACACGCTGCATGAAATAAACAATTCTTTGAAATAAAAAAAAAAAAAAGAAAAAACAAGGCTCCAGCTCAAACCGCTTCCGCATAAAAACAGACACAATGATTCAGACCAAAGAGCCACCAGATTCAGCATCTTGTGTCCAACCATGCTCATAATCAGGCCTAGGGAAAACAGCACGCACACTTCCCCACACCCCTGTAATTTTCAGCCCAGGGCTTTGAGCTCTAAGGTGGTTTTCCACAAATTAACAGACTTCAGTGGATTCTCCCCCACAACAGCCCAATCTCCCCTATGAACCTATCAAGTTTTAGCCTTAATAGCATCCTGCAGATTGGCTACAAACTGTAAAAAAAAAAAAAATTAGTTTGATGTGAACCTGCCCGCTGCTAGCTTTGTTACTCGTTAGTTACTGCACATGACAAGACGATTACTATCCACTTCTGTAGCATTTCTGATTTGCATTTGAAAATTTTATGAATGTCAAAGATCCCTAGCTTAGTTAATCATTCAAATGGAAACAACTCCATCACTTCAGTTGTTTGTCATATTCTATCCTTTTTGAGATGTGGGAGACCAGAACCGCACACATCTCAAGACAGAATTGCACCTTAGATTTATGTAAGAGCATATGACGCTTTCCTTACTGTTCTCTACTCCTTCTCTTACAAACATTAGAATTCTTTTCTTAATTTTTTATTCATTAACTCCACTGTAGTGAGCTGCCATTTTCAAGGATTTACAGCAGCAAAATTTCACTTTTAAGTGGCAAAAAATGGATCTGAGAGCCCGCCACCTCACATGTGAAGCTTTATCTTCTTAATTCCATTGCATCATTTTACACTGAACACCATCTGCCACTGTATTGCTGGGCAATTCAACCTCGCAGGGACCTTCTACAAAGCTTCTCAAACACCTCGTATTCTTAATATCCCAAGCATCTCTGTTTAATCAGCAAATTTTCCCACCTCTCTGCTAAGTTACTTATAAAAACAGGGAATGGGACAAGTCTCAGCACAAGTCCATGCTAACCCGCCTCCTCTTTGAGAGAAGGCCACTTAGCCTGACTCCACTGCTTACCCTTTAGCCAACCACGCATCTACACAGAGATATTCCCTCCCTGCCAGGGCTGCTAAGCTTACCTTGGAGCCTCTGCAGAGGCGTCACTAAACATGTTCTGGAGTGCCAAATAAATGGCATCACCCTTAATCCCCATCTCTCTTCAACCCTTCAAACAACTCCAAAAGGTAATCAGATACTTTTTGAAAAAAGGGGAATCCAAAGCAAGTCATGTTTATCCAGGTTCTACTAGTTTTATTAACTGGCATTAGGTTTAGAGATCTGATGACCACCAAAACCCTTAAAAAAAAAAAAAAAAAGTCTTAGAGGATCTAGAAGACCTCATTTGCTGTCCTCTAGAATCAAGGCATTTTATCATATGAAAATATTATATGCAAAGCAAAGTTGCCCAGAGCATTTCAAGTGTTATAGAAAAAAGAGGCATTATATGAATTAAGCGCAATAGGGAAAAAAAAAAAAACATTTTAATCAGGACAAATCAAGGCTGCACCACGATTTAAGTCTCAATGAAGAAGGGTATTTCAGCCCTACCGTTTGATTGATCCAGAGCTCTTTGGAGATCAAAGAAGTGCTTCATTAGGTTGAAGAATAAGGGGAACAGAACTTTTGACTGTACAAAGGACCACATCTGAACACTAAGGCACCTTTTGAAGGCTTCTCAAATCTCTCTCGCCTTTACATTTAGCACCTACCTTGGCATCCTCTTCACTGAAGAGTGAACACCATGGGGAGGTCACATTTTTTATAGCCAACTCATATGAGCAGGTGAGAAAAGCCACTTGAACAAGATCTGCAATAAATCCAAGAAACCAGCAAAAGATAAACCACCACTACCGAACTAGCAACTTTCTCTGAACTCTCCCCTAAAGTGAGAGATAATTACAAGTTAGTGATGAAAACAATCACCTGTCCAAAGGCCAAGCACCAAAAATACAGTTTTCAGCAGAGTTACTGTGCAGAATCCAAATTTCAGGCTGTAACCTCTTCACATTACATTTGATAGGAAGGAAAAAAAAAAGAGCATATTCCACACCAAATGCTGTACACCTGCTGATGTACGTGCTATAGGTGTTGACTGCTGGTGTGTCCTCAGCACCAGAAAAGACAGAAGAGCGGGTAGAAGGTGTCTGTTCAATGCAGACCAGTCTTTGGCTACTACTACCTAACCTCCACATTACTGGCTGAATTTGAACAGCAGCATGCCGCAGCTTTGTGATCGTGTCTTTAGAGGAATGCTGGAAATGACAGCAGCGCCTATTTCAGGGGGCTCCCCAGTCATTTTACCATGGGGGAAACCTGGCACTTCTCTTCTGCACAAGTCAGGGTATGACACAGACACAGAGGTCCACCTTTCCCTTGGGTTATTCGTGTGTTGGAATTGTAACAGATTTTACAAAAGAAGAACTACAAGGATAACACACTCGTATCCCTTAAAACAAAGGTAAAGTTGGTATCATCATTATCTGTAAGAAAGATACTTTCAAAGGTCTTTTTCTTCTGATTGTTGACTAACAAGCATTCACTATTGCAACACCGACACACATCTGTAACCTCATGCATTTAATACCTCATGACTGTGTCTAGTTTAGAGCGTACTTTAAATTACCTACTCTGCATAACTACAAAGCGTTTTGGAAATTTTTAGCAGTCAGACTCAGCACCGAATTTACATGAAACCGGCACTCATTACCTGCGTTTAACTCCTCCACCGGCAAACACAAGGCACTTGCTACCTTTTCCAAAACCTTCCTCATCTCTGGACCCTCTTTGAAGGCATTCACTTGGTGCATTGCTGTATCGTTCTCCTCCACGAAGGCTACAAACTTGTCGCAGTGATCAAAAAACCTCATCAAGATGTCATTCACTTCAATCTCCGTCTCTGAAAGCAAAAAGCAAGTCTCAGTGCGGAGCTCCTTCCCCGCGGGAAGCGACCAGGGCAGGAAAGGCTGAGCTGGAGCACCGCGAGGCCGGGGAGGACGGGCCGCAGGGCAGCCCCGAGACCTTCCTCGCCCGTGGCCCCACAGCCCACGATGGGACGGGTGGGAGAAGGTGGCCGGGCCCCGGCCACGCGAGCAGCCTGCGCTGCGGCCGCCGGCCCTGCTGGGGACGGCCGGGGGGCGGCCGTGACAGCCCGAGGGC
>VXAL01005845.1:95273-109000 GCA_013399475.1 Chauna torquata
GGCCGTGCAGCTCGGCCAGGCGGCGGATCTGCCCGGCCGTGGGGTAGCGGGTGCCGTGGCGGAGCAGGGCGCGCAGCTGCAGCGGAGCGCAGGCGACGGGCAGCCTCGCCCCGGCGGCGACGGGCCCTAGAGACAGCGGGTCCTCCGCCAGGTGCGGGTTCACCTCCTCGTAGCGGGACTTGGTGCCGAAGTAGCCGCTGAGCCCCGCGCTGGCCGCCGCAGCCACGAGCAGCGGCAGGAGGCAGGCGGCAGCGCGGCGCGGCGCCATGGCGGCGACTGCAGGAAGAGGAGGAGCGGCCGGGCTGCCGCCTCCTTCGCCTTCACTTCGCCTCAGGGGCCGCGCCTCAGCCCGGGGGGCTGGCAGCGAGCTGAGGGGGCCGCCCGGGGCGAGGCGAGGGGGAGGCGGTGGCCCTGAGGGGAGCCCTCGCTTCGCCCCGGGCGGCGTCTCCCCTCAGGGCTGCGGTGCGTGTGGTGCCGCGTTTTTCTGACAGGCTTTCTCTTTTCTCCGCAGGAGCCGGTCTAATCGCAAAAGATATCCGCGGCTGTGGAAAAGTGGAAGGATTGGAAACGCCGAGAGTGCAGCTTGGGGTGGTTTTTAGGCGGGAGCCGTGTCCGGAGAGCTGCTGGTAGAGGCTCTAATCCTCTCGGCGACGGCACGTCGTAAGCGTGGCGGGGATGTGCCCAGAAAAGCGTAGAAAAGCCAAGTACAAAAAGAGGCGTCCCGTGGAAAAGCCTGAGTGACACATCGGGTTATGAAACAGCTTGGGCAAAGGCATGAGCAAAACGGTGGATAAGCAACACATCCTCCAGCGGTGATGCTACTTGCTTCCATGAAATCTCTCAGCTAAGGAAATTGGGTTATTTGTAGCAGAAGCAAGAGCTGAGATGAACAAAAACCATCTCAAGTCTCAGCCCAAGACAGAAAAGGGTTTAGCTTTTTGGTCCAGAGCATGGCCTGGGGAGACCTATAATTTATGCTCAGAAAGCACTGGCACTTTGCTTTTTGCTCCCTGCCTATGCAGTCAGGATATTGCTTATTATAGTTGAGAATTTTCACTGAATAAATTGTTTTTTATGGTATATTTAGTCAGCTAGGGAATTTTTTTTGGCACATATATGCCTGACCCGTCTCCCACCTCATCCATAACCAAAAAAAGTGTTAATATAATCATACACAAAGGCTCAAACAGTGTCAGCAAAGCCTTTAAAGCTGATAGAGAAAGGGGAAAGAAAAGTATAGGGGTAAGGAAGTGTTTTAAAGCTTCAGGGCTAAGTTATGGGCTCTCTGTTAAACCAGAGCGGTGTGACTTCACTGTCTCACAGTGATACTGCGCAGGGCTACTTAGCAGGTTTCTTGGTGGCCTTGGGAAAGGAAACAGTATTGCAAAGTAAATCACCCTGTTGAAGGCTTTGGCTTGAGCCTCTTTAGTGTGAAAGGTTATTTCTCACCAAGCATAATGGAGACCTCTAGGGTATATTAGTAAAAATTGTTGACGGAACGGATTCTGTTCTGTGTGTTTCACAGAGTCTCATCTAATACGGGATCAGATTTGTGATCTTTTAAAAGCTAGCAGCAAGTATGTCAACTGTCAGCAAATTAATCTCACTTGAGAAGTAATGCACCCAGTTATTCTGGTTGGGCATCTGTTTCAGCTGTATCTCGGTCACAGTGCACGGTACTTTACTGTTCCTGTTGATGTTCGTAGCCTGTTCATCTGAGCCCTGCACAGCATGCTGCAGCTACTGGGACCCCTAGCCAGTTGTAGGTAAGTACCAAACAAGTATGGTGCTGACGGGCAGCCAGATTTGGCATTCATGAGCTAAGCTAAATTTCTGTCTTTTCAGAGATCAGGAATATTCAAACAAATGTCAACTTCAGAAGAGAGGAGCTGAGTCTGATGCTCTGTCAGGACACACAAGATAGTTTTGAACAAATGCATACCAACCTAACAGTATGTTTCCGGTTCCACATGTGGTGTGGTCAGTTCCTAGAATTTTGTTTTGTGTTTAAAATAGGAGTGTTGTCATGCCCAAGATTTTTTTACACCAGTATTCTTCATACCAGTTTCTATCATTGTGTGTATCATCAGACCCTACTGCTGTCTTGAAGCTTGGAAGCTAAGAATCTGAAAAAGGGCAAACAATCCCCTGGTGATTCAGAAGATAATGTCCCCAATAAGGTGCAACACCCACTGTGCCTCATTTTAATTGCTAGCACATTAAGCAGATAAACAAACTCTTAACGATTGCACAGGCATTTCACTGGTCATGAAGATGTGTTGCAAAGGGCTCAGGTTAAACATGGAAAATATAAGTTTATGTGAGAAGGTGAGGCTAATAACTAGTTATCATTAAAAAAAAAGCTGTCAATAACAGTGGTAATCAAAATCGGTGGGACAAATAAGTGTTTTGATCTTTTGTCTAGTACAGCTCTTTTCATAGAGTCGTAGAGCCATGGAATGGTTTGGGTTGGAAGGAACCTTAAAGCTCATCTGGTTCCAACCCCTCTGCCATGGGCAGGGACACCTCCCACCAGCCCAGGCTGCCCAAAGCCCCATCCAGCCCGGCCTTGAGCACTGCCAGGGATGGGGCACCCACAGCCAGAGAACTGGGCAGCCCGTGCCAGTGAGGAACATCACTCAGATATTTAGATCTTTTAGATATAAATGGCTCCTCAAAAATGATTCCTGGGAGCTTTCCAATTTTACAAAGCTGGATTAAATTTGTAAGTAAACATTTCAGGACCAGTGCAGAGAAGTAATTTGGATTTCTGAGTGCTGCTTGCTGCTGAAAGTGTCACATTATTTAGACAGTTGCACATGAAGCTGAGCTCTTTTCAGAACCTCCATTTGCCACCTTTGAAATAAAGTAAGACCAGATGATTTGGACACTTAGTGCCTATGCAGCTAAGTCAAGGTATGTGAACATCATTGCTCGGATAGCTCCATTATGTGCCAAGGGAGTTAGAAATTGTGTAGCTACCCACTTATCTGATGCCACTTAGTCAAGTGCAGCCTCACTTTGGGTGCTGAAAATACCGCTTTTTCTCCTTCAAAGCTTTTCCTCACATCTTCTCTCCTGAGAACAACTCCAGTTCATACCCCAAAACTCTGGACAAAGCATTTCCATAGCAGCCAAATTACCGTTTTCACCCTCCGTAAGAAGTATTGTGATATCTCTTTTTGATCCTTCTTTGTGTTTTTTATGTTTAAATAATAAGAAAAAAAAATTACAATTAGGCCTGCTCCAGATGCTTTTATAACCATATCAAATTGTTATTTCCTTTGTTCTCCTTTATCTTTCTCACATTGTTTCTTTGCAGGTTCAAGTATGCTGATGCTGTGGGTGGTTAATTCATAAGTCACATTTCCATTCACTAGCATTTTTTTGTTCTTTTACAGTGCAGTCAAATCAGTTTCAAAGAACTGACCTGCATAATTTCCTTATTTCTGCTTATCCTATGGATTTTCCTTACAGGCACATCAATTTCCAAACCAAGCTATATTCAAAATGCAACTGAGAAAGTTAATGCACTAACCTTTTCTGAAAACACTTTTTTCCTTATAAAGCCTTCTTGTTCCTCAGTGCTTTGACGGCCTGTAATTACCATTAATGCCAATATATTTCTTTAGCAGCCAAAGGGCGGAAAAAGCGTATTTTAATATATCCCCATTTGACTGTATGTTATTAGCTGCTCTTTTTAGGAGCGAAGAAACTGCTCCCATTACCAGTCTGAACACTCAGATAATTCAAATAGTACAGTATTCACTGCCTGTGGCAGTAGAAGTGAGGGTTGGTTCTCCATTTCAGCTTTCTTTATAACACTTTTAAAACCAATGCTATTGATTACACAGTCCAGGGAGGAAAATATGTTGGCCTCTAATTTTGTGTTCTTCTTTCTTCCTTGTGCTACCTATCCTTTCGTTTTCATTAATTTTCGTTAATTTTGAGGAACAGATCTCAAAGCAAGGATCTCTTCCTGCTGGCTGCCAACCGTTCCTTATTATCTGATGGCCAAACATGGCTTTAGGAGAACAAGTAAGAGAAACTGTTGTCAACCTTCAGGCTTCACAGTCCCAAAGGGACTGTGAAGATGGAAGAAACAGGAATGTAAGAAACATGGAAGCGGTGCTATTTGGACACACTGACCTCACTGTTGGGTGTTGTCTTCAGAATAAGGTCTGCACAGGCTTCAGCAGAGGTAGCTCAGAGCAGAAAACTATCCTATTCATTTGGTGTTTAGTTATTTCCTCTCTGTCAGTAATGAAATCAATTCAACTTCTGAAGGCAGAAAGCAAAACCAACAAGATTGAAACATACTGCATGCTCCAAAAAAACCCAATTCTATTTTACTCAGCCAGGTGAACCCTGGGGATGTGCTGTGCTCTTGCTGACTTTCAGCGGTGGTGGAAGGGCAGTTGGCCCAGGCTAGGCTCAGATGCCAAGGCACAGGCGGCAGCCCAGGTATTTACATGAGATGTGTTACCGTTCTGGCTCTTGGCCTGAACAGGAGTCGTGAGGCGGGGTAGAGATGAGGTGATGGTGAGTTTGATCTGGCACAAAATGGGTCAGAAAGGTGAGGTGACATCGTGGAGGCTCAGAGCAGGCGGAGTGCTAGCTTGGAGCAGCTCAGACAGCTTTTGGGTCACGCCTTCACACTTAGAGATGATGCACTGGCACATTAGCTTTGTCAGCTTCTTGTGCGCTCTGTCTTGTCAATGATAACTGAGCTGCTTTTATTTCTGCCACGAGGAGGCTGACCCTCTTCCCTGTGATCTTCGCTGGCTCACATGCAGCTGCTTGTGTTTGTGCTCAGCAAGCAAAGCTGAGTTTCTGCTGCTGCTGGGCATGATGGTGGCATCTAGAAACCTGGGATGTTGATCCTCTGTCAGTTGGCATCACGTCCCTGCTCCAGCGCAAAGCTGTGTCGGCAGAGTGGTGCTCAATTTGGACTTTTTTTGATATCCTAAGTGCAAAACTGCTTTAGTCTGGGGACGCTGACATATCCTCTCTGCTTCTTTTAGGAGCGTAGGCTCTTCAGAGGCACTTTCTCTTCTCTTTTCCATGCATGTGAAGACAAAGTACATATGGAAAGGGATGGGATTTTCCTTAGCTGATGCCACACTTTGGTTAGCAGTCTGAGAACTGGAAAAGGAACGACGTATGCACTAATAATTACTGCTTTTCACGAAAGGGTTGCGTTCAGATCTCATCCATTCTATTCTAATGGAGAGGGCCCATTTCCTAATACGGCTGGTTGCTCTCTGACTTGCATGCCATTCTGGTTTGGGACTTGCAGCACTGCAACCCGTCAGCAGTGGTCAGTGGGAGGTCTGCAACTGGGCTGCTTGATCTGGAGATCACCTTTCCACTCCCTCACTCCCATTGCAAACGGTGGCTGCTTTGGAATTGCTCACAGTGTGATCTCCTTGAGTTTGGGATTGGAGTCTTTTCCCAGAGCTCCCCGAGGCCTGCTTTTTCATCAGGCTGGTTTCTTCAATGGCTTATAATTAGGGTGGAGCCACCATCTGCTTGCTAATGGGAAAGGCCAATCTTGACCTTGGTTAACCTTGAGTCTGCCTACATCACACCTCAAATACTGTGTTCCGTTTTGGGCCCCTCACTACAAGAAGGACATCAAGGTGCTGGAGCGTGTCCAAAGAAGGGCAACGAAGCTGGTAAGGGGTCTGGAGAACAAGTCTTATGAGGAGTGGCTGAGGGAGCTGGGGTTGTTTAGCCTGGAGAAAAGGAGGCTCAGGGGAGACCTTACCACTGTATACAAATATCTTAAAGGAGGTTGTAGCGAGGTGGGGGTCGGTCTCTTCTCCCAAGTGCCAACTGAGAATACAAGAGGAAATGGACTCAAGTTGCACCAGGGGAGGTTTAGGTTGGATATTAGGAAAAACTTCTTCACTGAAAGGGTTGTGAAGCATTGGAACAGGCTACTCAGGGAAGTGGTTGAGTCACCATCCCTGGAGGTCTTCAAAAAATGTTTGGATTCAGAGCTTAGTGACATGGTTTAATGGTGAACTTGGCCGTGCTAGGTTAAAGGTTGGACTGGATGATCTTGGAGGTCTTTTCCAGCCTAAATGATTCTATGATTCTATGATCTCTATAGCTGTGCTTACATCTCTGTTCTCATGGCCTTTCGCCACTCTGTTTTTTCAGTTAGCCACCCAGCAATTGGGATATCAGTCCGGTTTGTTCACGTATAGGGAGCACAGCGCTCTCTGGACCCCTGAGTGTTATAACATGCCAGGGATCATGGCTCAGGTCTCTCCATTCTGGCATCATATTATTTAAAGAGCTTGATCCATGTGGCTGTGTTGCAATAGGACTGTATGTCACATGGCTTGTTCTCCCAGAAAATATAGAAACCTTTGGGATCTTAAGTGGTTTGACCTCATTTCAAGCAAGTTTCTGGTCCTGCAGTGTGGCTTCACCCTGTATGGGCAAGTACATCAGCATGGCAACACCATAATTACGTGGCTTGTCTTCCTGGAGCATGTCAAGCCCTTCCAGTTCTTGAGCAGTGTGATCCCAGACAGCAAACACACTCAGGCCACGGAGTGGCTTGGAGTTTGAAAAATACAGAGATAAATTCAGAAACCCTCAAAATCCAGCCAAGTCGGGTTTTCCAAAAGAGTCAAAATAAATACTAAGTTTCTTTTTCCACATAAGCAAGAGGAGAAGAGAAAACTATACAATGTGGATGGATGTGTGCTCAATATATGGAAAAGGTAAATTTCTGGGTTGTATTTTCACCAAATAGAAGACAGAAAAAAACTCAAAGATCTTAACTCGCTCAAGGCAAGGGACTAGTTAGAACAGTGAATACTGGAAGAATTGGCAAGTGTTGTAAGTAATCCAGTGGGAACATTTTTTAGTAGTTTCTCAGACTGGATTTGGCCTTGGACGGCTGAGGAACCAGAAGAAGTATATTTCAAGCAAAAGTCAACAGAGCCTGAGGAGATCTGTTCCTCTGCCCTCTCTAGTCTGTTCTTCAGCAAATTTTGAAGGAAAGAATAGTTAAGATACATTCAAAATGGAATAACATGAAAAATTAGTTTATCAACTTCACAGTTTTCATATGGTACCATATAGGGTAATTATTAAGGAAGAGAAAATGAGGACGGGTACAGGTGGCAAACCAAGAGCATTGCTGTTAAAACAGTAGTACCGGCCCAAAGGAACAATACCAGTGGGCTTCTCAAAGACTGGTCTTAGCCCTGGTCAGATGCAATACTTCCAGTGATGCCATCAGTTTAAAACCAAAAGAAGATCATAATAATGAAGTTTGCTAACGGCACAAAGCTTAGCAGTGACCCAAGCACAGAGGACAACCAGTTGGAGGTGGGCTGAAGTTTAGCTGTGAAAGATTGTGCTCTTCTAGCAAATGACAGGGATTTCTACCGCACACTCATCAGCTCAAAACAACAAAGACGGAGAAGAGCTTGAACAGACCCACTGATCTCCAGGCAGCTGCGAACCATCCGTGCAGCACAGCCATGTAACAGCAAATGCGAGTTTAGGTTAGGTCAGAAGAAATGTTAGCAGTAGAGATAGGGAAAGATTAATGCTACCCACAGCAGGGATTGCTGCGATTGCATCTGTAAAGCTGTATATGGAGTGCTGGCGATCCACAGTCACATTCATGCATGTCTGGGACGGTGCACATCTTAGGAGAGGGTGCTCCGGTGGACGTAAACTGAACATGGGTAAACGTGGGCTGGACGTTAGGAGGTTTCTAATTGGGAAGGGGCGACTTTGGACCAGCCTTCCGCAAGTAAATGTAAATGACCTGGCTGACCTCCAGATAAATTTATCAAGCTTGGTGAGGGGGATGAGGTGCTTTGCCTGCCTGTGATGGCAGATACTGAGCTGCCTGAGACAGGATGCTTCATTCCTGAGCCCTGTTGTCCTACTCTGCTTCTTACCAGAGAGCAGTGGCAGGTTCAAGCCTACAGCATGCTTTTACAGCCAAGCCTCTTGGCCAAGACAGCGGGGGTGTTACAGTGAGAGTGCCGATAGCATGACCTCCCCAGTGCCATTCATCCCTGTGAGAAAAGAGGGACAGAAGAGCTTTGGAAGAGCTTTAGAAAAATTCAGTGTCAGGAGTTGGCATGAAACAAATCCAACTGTACTACACTGCATTCAGAGCCACACCTCGTTGAATCGGACAGGATGAACTGGAGACGGGGGCAGTTTGCCAATGTATTCAGCAAATTACAGTCGCAGCTGGTCAGCAGCTTTCTAAAATTACAACAGTCATCTAAGATTTTCTTCATGCTCAAACCACCTTTTTAACAGATTCAGTAAATAAAATGTCCAGTAGCATTTTCCCCAATCCTAAAGCAGTAAATTGTCCTTTAAATTCCTTCTGCATTTTCCATTGCTTCTCCTAAATTGTCTTTTCTTTAAAAAAGCATTGATCACCTACATCATAAGAAAAACCTATGCCCCTTTAGCTTTTACCTGCCAGTGGATGTAAGAGGACGTATTACAGATATTTCTCATGGCCTTCAAGATGTTTCAAGGCAATTTATGTTCCATTCAAGATCTCTTTCTTGTCTGGACTAGTTAACTTTGTCAGCCTTTTTTTTTTTTTTTTCCCCCATTGGAGATAATGACTCACTGCTTGCTCACTTTTCTTTTTCTCTATGTGCTCTTCACTGCCTTATTTTGTGAAGTTTAGCTTTCTTCTCATCTACACTTGAGAGATGATGAGGCATTAGGAAACTAGAGAGATTATTATACTCATCAATGCCCCCACACAAGAGGAGAAGCAAATTGGATCACTAGATCACTTCAGAACTAAAATGAAGAGAGATACTTGTTCTGTCCTTTCAAAGTCTGCAGCACTGTCAGAAATACTTCAGGGTTATGGTAGCAAGGGCAGTCGGTACCAATTGTTGACAAATCTGGTGGACGGGCTGCAAGGAGAGGCTGCGGGAGCTGGGTGCAAAAGCTGCCCTCACTGGGAATACACCACATCTTTCCAAATTATTTTGGATGGGCCACTATCAAGGGAGCTCTTTGGGGAAGTTTGCAAATTTGGTGGGTCCCATATTCAAATCAAGAGCTGAACTTTCCCTAAAATGAAGGCAAGAACCAAGCCTGTTTCCCAGCTCACACTCAAAAGGCAAATCTGTTTTCCATGTTCACAATCTGTTTAGTTCTAGTACTTGCATATTTAGCTGTTTCGATGTTTTCCGGGCAGCGCGGGTTGCAAACAAACCATATAATCTGTGCACATTTTTGGAAATGTTCTGCTCCACCCAAAACCACGCTGAAACTGACGGCAAATAGAGCTTTGCAGAGGAAAGATGCTGATTTGCTTTGCAGCTTTGCCCAGAGCTCAGTTGATCCTGACTGTGTTTCAGAGCGTGGATTTCAATAACATGAATGAGCCAGCACATGGGTCATCGGGGCCTTTCTTTTAGCACCGTTAGCAGTTGCAACACAAAAGGAAAATGAACATAAAGAGGCATTCAGCTGGAGTTAGCTGAGTCTTAGTCTTTTGTTTAGAAAATCCTTAACTTCCCCATTGAAGTCCATTGTAACAAATTAAAAACTTTTGTCTGCTTTCCCCTCAAAATCAGTTCATGTCAGTAATGCTTTTAGCCTGGATAAAGGAGAAACGAGTTGAAGGCTGGATTTACCATTCATTAAGGTAAATTCATTTACTGTTCTTTATACAGAGTTGAAAAGTGCTGCACAATACAGTAACGGTGCCCGGGGCATGGGGCTAGAGAGAAGAAGGGTAGAGAAATGGTGCTAACATGTCAGGAATGCCTTTTGAGTTGTGTGCTGAAAGCTAGAAGCAATAAAAGTCATCCTATTTTGTTTATACGTTTATGAAGAATCCACGCAAACTCAAAAGCAAAAAAAAAAAGAATTAATCTAGAATGTGCTTGGGACATGTTACCTTTTGCAGGCTCCCATTGTGTTACAGAGGTTGGAGCCAAGCCCTTTGCAGCCACCACAGGCGATGACCCAGCTCGCAGCCCAGGGGGCTCGGGCTGGATGGGGAAGCCTTCTCCCCCGGGGAGCAGCCCTGGGACAGGTCCCCAAGGAGGTGGGGGGCTCCGTCTCTGCCTGCCTGTTCCCCAGCCGAACAGCGCTGCTGGGCATTGCTCTAGTGGCTGGTGAAACACTGGTGGCCTTAACAACTTCTCTTTTTTCAAGATAAATGTAAGAAAAGTGAAACAGGAGAAGGTGTTCCCTATGGTAATTACTCAGACTGCATGCAAGGCAAAAATAACGTTGCGGGAAAATTTTTCTTTGTTGTTATTGGTGTGGTTGAGGAAAGAAATCTTTGTGGATGCTCTATACATACACAATCTGTACGTGGTGAAGAACTGCTTGATAACACGGTCAAAATCATTTTTCTTCTTGGTTTCTGTCAGAGATTATGAATGTGATTGTGTTTTAGTTGAAGACCGTGAACTTTGGCTGGTCCGTTCAGTAGGCTCAAAGTCAGGCTTGAGAGTGTCACAAACAGTAAGGTGTCACTTTTAAGTCATTGCTTTTATGACTGGGGAAATGCTACTGTGGAGTTCCTATTTCTTTTGCCGTTCTTCACATTTACCCTAATTGAACATCTGTGTTCCCTTCACTCATGTCAGGGTAAAATCTTTTCTTTATGGCAGATTTCCCTTGTTGGAATTCACTTTCACGTTTGATATGTCAACACTTCATGGCTGCATATTGATTTTGTAAAACCTTTTGTTTAAAATGCCAGGATAATTTACTTTGCTTAAATATTTGTCATTGGATCCCCTTTTGCTAAGGCACTGACTGCACTTTTTGATATGCAGACATGAAACAAGGCCTATTGAAATCCAGCTACATCTGATATGAAGCATTAGTTATACAAAGTATTAGTACTGAAAACCATAATTTGGCAGTTTTCAACACCTTTACTATACAATATGTCACACAGTTTCATTCCATTAACATGTACGCCTTGAGACTGTTCTTCAATAGGCTCACAACCTGTGGCTATAGAATAAATTCAGTTGCAAACTAATTTAGTATAAAAGGGAGTCTGATAACCATTTATCATACTAGAAGGAATTCCTTAATCTTTATGAAAAACAGCCACCTACAATTATCCCTCAGTAATTTAAAATGCCAGTTGTGTTTCTTTCTGACACAGAAAATATATCTCTATGTGCTCTGTAAAGATGTTTAATAATCACATGCTGCATTAACTGGATAGGAAAATTAATCCCGTCCAATGTAAAAGTATGAGTATCATCAGCTGAATCAAGATGAACGTGACATTCCTGGTGAGTGAGTCTATTCTGGGGAAATCATGAGGCTAGAATAAGATTAAAATAAAAAATGTGACAGTTGGATCTTGTTGCTAACTGTAAAATATTCCCTCTTCCATGAAAAGGTTGCAACTTGTTCCTTTTATAACAACTCTTGTTTTAGCTCCCCTATAATTTTGACCTGAGAAATTCCAGCTAAACTTTGAGGTCAAAGGAGACTGTCTTACTACCAGCAGAGTTTGTCTATTTATGCAGAGCAAATTTACAAAACAGTCTCATTGGAAATGGTGACTTCTGCCTTCCTTACATTACCCCTGAACTCACAAATTACCTTTAAACTTTTAATAAGGTAAAATTCTGTTGCAGCATCATGCTCAGGTTATATTTGAAAAGTAAGTCGGCTGTACTCAGGGAAAGCCGTTGGTTGTCTCGTGGACAATTTTTAAGTCAGCCTGCTCCCTCTGTTGTCGTGCTTTCACTCTGATTTAAGTAGACACAGAAGAAAAACACTTGTGGACTGTGTGATTCAAGATCCTGCCAGGGCTTTTCTGGTCACACCAAAGCTGCTGATGGCATCCTCAATATGCTTTTGTAGCTTCTGTAGCCATCATAAGTCTCCCTGCTAATGCGCTAAACATTTTCTCCATGTTTATTTAACATGGAGAAATGATGATTGAATTTGAAACTATCACGCTATTATAAGATTGATTTTATGCCCCCGTGTATTCTGCGTAAGAAAAACACACTTTGCAAAAGCTTTGATGATGTCAGCCAGTGTCAGAGACCTCCTCTTGGATAACTTTGCAGCGTTGATAGGTTTTATTTCCCAGATGAAAGCACTCTGCCCTGCAGCATTTGACTCCTGCTGGATATTGTCACTTGGCTCCTGAAGCTGCTGTAAGTGAGGCAGGTAGAGTCAAAGAGCCCGTTAAAGTATGTGTGGTCTGAACAAGGGCTCATTCATTACCAAGAATAACTTTGAACTGACACAGAAAGTCAGTGCTTCTTCTTGGCATAGGAAAGCTGGTTAATTCTTCCAGGACCTTAGAGCGTGTTATTTTTAGCCGAAAATAATCACGGGCAGTTAAGCACAAAGAGAACCTGAGACGCAGAGGAGCCCTGCAGCCCTGCGCACGGTGCTGGGAAAATCTCACTGCAGCAGTTTTGCACTGGCGGAGACTCCTGCATGAACTAGACACACCTGTGTCGCCCAGGGATGACGAATTGTCCTTTCCAATTACCCTTTATCAGATGATTTGGAAACAAAAATAGTGAGGTATTTCTGGAGACAGAAAGGAGACATTAGGAGTCAGCAAAATTGCTTCAGTTTGTTCTCTGCTTTCCATGGTAAACGCCATTGTACTCATATACAGCTCTGTTTTCCAAAGAGAGGAGGAAGGGATCTGTTCTAAGCCATTTTCTAAAGGTTATATAGGGAATTTGTGGGAGAGCCCAGCAATAGCTAAGGGCAGCTAGACCCATGATGACAGAGCTGGTGCTGAAGTCCTTGTACTCAAACTGAAGGCATCAGCAAAGGAGACCAACCCTGAAAAATGTTTCATCATTGCCAGAAGAAGTATTACAATTCTGAGCCACGTTTTCAGAGAAGATGAATAGGGTGAGTCAGATGAGAGGGAGCATCGTGACATGGAGACCTCGCAGGAGTGCCTGGCCACAACTCATCAATCTTCCCAAATCAACAGCTTCAGGACAGGCGACAGTTCAATACACAGATTTATCTCGAGACCTCTTTGATCCCTCCCACCAAGGAGTGGTGCTGGGGCACGGAGGAGTGCAGCTAGCATGATGGGAGCTGCATCCTCAGAGCACGGCTGCGGTTTGAGCAATGGGCAGAGGAAGACACGGAGACCGGCTCAGACAGCATCCAAGAAAGGCTTCAAGGGGCAGCAAAAGGAAAGAAACAGCACATCGAGCTCCTCATGAGGCTTCCTATCCAGGGCAAGGACAAAATGTGATTTTATTTGTACATAGTTTGGAAGGAAATTTTTGCAACCGTCTGTGGTGGTTTTACCCAGCTGAGCAGCGGAACTCCACCACAGCCACTCTCTCACTCCCCTTCCTCAAAGGAACAGGGGGAGAAAATACGATGGACAAGGGCTCAAGGGTTGAGACAAGGACAAGAAGGTTGCTCACCAATTACCATCATGGGCAAAACAGACTCAGCACAGGGAGATTAATATAATTTATTGCTATCACTAGCGGACTAGAGCAGTGAGAACTAAAAGCAAATTAAAAACACCTTCCCCCATCCACCCTCTTCTACCTCCTCCCCCCGAGCGGCACAGGGGAACGGGGAATGGGGGCTGTGGTCAGTCCATATCGCTTCATCTTCACCACTCCTTCGTGGTCACTCTGCCCCTGCCCCAGCATGGGGTCCCTCCCACGGGATGCCGTCCTTCCCAAACGGGTCCTGCGTGGGCTTCCCAC